>JAJIBD010004041.1:0-192319 GCA_021461705.1 Cryptotis parvus
ATCAACCACCATGAGCTTCCAACCAACTACTCCGAGCTTCCAACCAGTTCCATCCGCTTCTGCAGTTCCATCCGCTTCCCTCAAACAAACCCTGTCGGGAAGCTGCTGGTGTCCCCAACAGTGCCGGGAAGCAAGTTCCCTTCTACCTCTGAGGCCACCGCAAGCTTCCAACCAGCTACCCCGAGCCTCAAAGCAGCCACCAAGAGCTTCTCATCAGCCACCATGAGCTTCCAACCAACTACCCGAGCTTCCAACCAGCTACCCTGATCATCCAACCTGATAGACCCAGGACCCTTCAGCCACGCCAAGTGTTCCAACAAACACATCAAGCCAAGTGTCCATGCATGTGGACTTCATGCCCTTGACCAAGGTAAACTCTGTAGTTCCATCCGCTTCCTCAAACAGACCCAGTGACCCTGCGGATACAGGCCTGACTCCCAAGTATCAATTAACCTGCTTGGGAATGGAGACCTTGAGTTAGGGACAGTGGTCTCTTTGGTTGGTCATCCCAAGCAACATCACTCAGCAGGCACTCCCTGGACCACTCTGGGCGTGTCCCAGAGTTCTGTTCGCAGGAGGCACTGATGGTAGTATCTGGGGATGGTAGTCCCTGTGTTGTGGGGACTCAGCTGGGGTCTTCCGTACACAGGACATCAGGGATGGCATCTCAACATGTCTGACTTTCCTTTCAGTACTTGGTGGCAGTCACCACTCTTCACAGCCTCATTGGGACCCGGGTTAATTCAGGGGTAATATCTCAGATGAGGTTCAGAGCCAGATGCCTGTCGCGCCCCACCCCACCTGCCAGCCTCGCCCTCCGCCCCCACCTGCTCTGCCTGCTCCTGCTCCTGCTTCAGATGCAAACTTACTTCTCTGCTCAATCCCATGGGTTTATTTCTCTGTTTCTGTTTCTGTCAGCCCCAAATCCAGGTTACACCGGCTGCAGCTAAGGTGACTGATGAAAGAAGAATGTCAACACAGGGCTCAGTGACCGTCCTGGTGCTGGAGCGTTCATGTCCCTTGCCCAGTGAGCAGGGCCAAGCCTCCATGTTCCATGCCACAGTAGTGACGGCCAGTCAGTTCTTCCATGTGAAGGTCTTTGATGCCACACTGTGGGAGTTGTTCACAAAGAACTCTGTCCTCACCATCTCTGGTCACTCTGAGCACAGAGGAACCCTGGAGGTCACTGAGGCCTCAGCCGTGTCTCTGGCTCCTGGCCAGATCCAGGTCCCACCCAGCATCATGAAGAGGGCACGAGACTCCCAAGATTGACACCCTTCGCAAGGCCGTGTCGGGAACATCAGTGTACGGGCTGTTTAAGCTGGCCAAGGTACACTTTTGTTTTTTTTTTAAGTATTTTATTATACCACTGTGAGATATACAATTACAAAGATATACTATTAAAAAGTTCATATTTGGGTTTTGGTCATATAGCGTTCCAGCACCCATCCCTCCACCAGTGCCCATCTCCCACCACCAACGTCCCCGGTTCCCTCCCCTCCCCCAACCCTCCTCCATGGCAGGTTCTTTATTTCTTTCCCTTTCTCTCTCTTTCTCTTTTCCTTCCCTTCCAGACTAAGGATTACAGAACATACAGTAAAGGGTTGTCATGTGTATCTTTTGCCTGTATTTAATGCTCAGTTCTAGGTTGGTATTAGTACCCTCGACAATTGTTAGCACACTGTTCCATTTTCTGTCTTACCTAGCCTCCGACTCCCACACGCTTGTGATAATTTCCACCTTTCACAAGTCCTCCTGATATAAGGTCATGTTTCACTTGACCTTGGATATTGGTATCATAATATGTACATATATATTTATGTTATGCAGATATATGCAGTCATTCTGTATCTGTCTCTCTCCTTCTGGCTAATTTCGCTCAACATAATCTTCTCCATGTCCATCCATTTATAGGCAAAATTTTTAACCTCATTTTTCCTAACAGCTGCGTAGTATTCCATTGTGTAGATGTACCAAAGCTTCTTTATCCAGTCATTGATTCTCAGGCACTCTGATTGTTTCCAGATTCTGGCTATTGTGAATAATGCTGCTATGAACATAAAAAGTAGGGATGGTGTTTCCGCTGGGCGTATTTTTGGCTTCCCAGAGTAGATTTGGCCAAGGTGCACTTTGGGCTTTGCGTTTCCACCAGCAATCCCTGGACTGGCCTGTCTCCCCTCCATGTGAATTTCTTTAGCGAGAGCTCTACCAGGTCATTTCTTGTTCTGATGATTCGTCTCCACTTGCACAAACAGGACAGAGCTGGCTTCTGAGAGAAAAGCGGGCCAGTGGGTGGTGTCTGACACCTGGACTTAGGAACCACTGGGGTGGGACTTTTGGGCAGACTTGACTGTGCCCCTCACAGTTAGGCAGAAGGCTCAGCTGCTCAGTACTGTCTCCCTTATACACTCATTCACCAATTCTCATGAACATCTTAACAAGTCCTGACAAGTCCTGATAGTTCAGATCTGTGATCTTCCAATTCTCTTCTATATAAAGGCAAAAGAGAGGGAGGCAGGCAAGGTAGTATCATGGGCAAAGCCCTCACGCCCACCCCACATGCTGAGATGGACTTGAGCAGGGATAGTGAGAGAGAAATGTGGCCCACAGGTCCTAAGATCCTAAGGCAGGATCAGACATTGGAGGAACAAGAAGAGAAGGCCAGGAAACTCATGCAGACCTTTTTTTTGAGGAAATCTTGCAATCTGCTGAAGAATGGTTGTAAC
This sequence comes from Cryptotis parvus, assembly GCA_021461705.1. Taxonomy (NCBI): domain Eukaryota; kingdom Metazoa; phylum Chordata; class Mammalia; order Eulipotyphla; family Soricidae; genus Cryptotis; species Cryptotis parvus. The sequence goes on from JAJIBD010004041.1 coordinate 2,727, forward strand.
TCATTAATCCCTGCAAAGGAGCAGGCGCCAAAGACATCTACATGTGTTTAAGCAACCACCTCCCCTGGGGTAGAAGTTTGGAAGGAGGAAGGAGGAAAATTGAGAATTAGCAGACAGAATCACTAGAAAGGCGAGGAGCATCTGGGGGCTACCGAGTCCCGCGCCATCACACACTGCTCTCTGGGCCCAGTATCTGCGCGTGCGAGCCTCTTCCTCACACCCATGCAGCTGCGTGTTTAAACCGAATGTCACACTTGTGTTTCAGAAAGAAGAGAAGAAGAAGAGCACGGTCTACGAGATCCAAGACAACACTGGGAGCATGCACGTGCTGGGTAGTGGACGGTGGCACAAGCTGCCCTGCGAGCAGGGGACAAGCTGCGGCTCTTCTACCTCCGCCTGAGATTTATCAAGCTGAATCCGACCCTGACGTGTGAGAAGCACAGCCTCATTCAGGTGGGGGGCACTCGGGGTGCTCTTGGGGTGCTCTGCCAGGGGCAAGGGAGGCCGGTAAGTGTCAGAATCCTGTCCACGGCCCATCAGAGCAATGCCCTTGCTCCCATCTCGACCAGGAGCTTTACAAAGATTCTGCAAATCCAGTCTTTGATGCCTGAAACGACAGGACAGTGGGGAGGGCACTGGTCCAGCATTCAGCCAACCTGGGTTCTACCCGGCATCCCATGTGGTGCCTCAGCACAACCAGGAGTAATCCCTGAGCACACCCGGGTGTACCCCCAAAATAAAAGTGTGTGCACACCCCCTGCCGTGTGCGTGCTCCCTGAGCTGCTGCAGTCCAGGCTGGAGAGAGGATAAGGGTCTGGTTGGCAGCTACACAGCATGGCTCTGTTATGAGGCAAAGTGTGAGATGAGTACTCTGTGGGAGGAGACTTCATATAGATCAATCCCTCTCATTGTCAGCCAACACACTTCTCACCACACACACACACAAGAAAAAAACAGACCAACAATTCTTAAAAACATCACTGCAGTGCCAATAATTGTAGAAAGTGCTATTACCACATAGAACTTAGCATTAAATACAGACAAAAAGATACACACGATAACCTCTAAGTGGATGTATTACAATCCACAATAAGTAAGAAAAGGAACAGAGAAAGAGAAAGAGAGAAAAAGAGATAAAGAGCCTGCCATAGAGGCAGTCTAGGGGAGGGGAGGGAATCGGGGACATTGGTGGTGGGAAATGGGCACTGGTGGAGGGATGGGTGCTGGAACACTGTATAGCCGAAACCCAAACATGAACATTTTTGTAATTGTTTATCTCATGGTGGTATAATAAAATATATTTTAAAAAAATCACTGTAAAATATGGCAACATTTAGACTAATCAAATGCAACAACATAGCAAGAAAATAGTTCTTTGTGACCAAGCAGGGTTCTTGCAGGATGGTTCAATCTACACAAATTACTGCACTCATCCTTCAACCACATCCATACACTCACAGCAAGGGACGCATCTCTGAGTATTCCAGAAAGCACAGAGAGACCAAGGGGAAGCATGTGACAAGCCCAGAAAAAAAAGCCATCTGTGGGGTTGGAGCGATAGTCCAGCGGGTAGAGTGTTTGCCTTGCATGTGGTCGGCCTGGGTTCGATCCCCGGCATCCCATATAGTCCTCCGAGCACCGCCAGGAGTAATTCCTGAGCAAAGAGCCAGGAGTAACCCCTGAGCATTGCCGGGTGTGACCCAAAAAGCAAAAAAAAAAAAAAAAAAAAAAGCCATCTGTGGGTAAGGATCTGGGCATGCAGGCAGACACACAGCCAGGTCCGGGTTGCAACTGGTTGTTTCCCATCCAGAGCACAGCAACCTGCCATGTGCCCACTGCCAGGTGGGAACCTGCAGTCATGGACATTGCTGCCCATCAGGGACTCAAACCACGAACCTAAGCAAAGATTCCAGCATACCCTCCACTCTAACCCTGCCACGAGCGTGCATGCCCGAGGGACAGGGGCCATGAGCCCTACCTGCAGGCACTTTCTGACCCTCACCCAGGAGCCCAAGTACTGGGGAGTCAGGAATGAGCTGCTGAGATCAGTCTTAGGCTAGTCCTGTCACACTCGCCCCTTTGGGGCTCCCTGGTATTCAGCACTGTAGACAGCCACAACCTTCCTGAGCTGGACACACACACACACACACACACACTCACTCTCTCTCTCTCTCTCTGCTCTCTCTCTCTCTCTCTCTCTCTCTCTCTCTCTCTCTCTCTCTCTCTCTCTCTCTTCAGGCTCCAGAGAGAAGAATGAAGGAGACTTTTAATTTTTTTTAATTGAATCACAGTGAGATACAGTTAAAATGTTCATAACTTAGTTTAAGTCATACAATGTTCCAACCCCTGTCCCTACAACAGCACACATTTCCTACCATGAGGGTAGCAGTTTCCCTTCACCCCTGGCCAGCCACCTGCCTCTGTGGTAGACACTTTTTTCTCTCTGTATGTCTATCTATCTCCCCCTTTGCTCTTTCTCTCTATCTCTTTCCTTTTGAGCTTTATGGTTTGTAAACAGATACTGAAAGATTTTATATGTATATATAAAGATATATATTTATATATCTTATATAATACATATGATATATGTATATATCATATGTATCATATAATATTATATGTTATTATATATTAATATATCATATAGTAATATTATATGTTATTATATATTTTATATGTATTATATATAATATTACATATTATATATAAGATATAGATATCTTTCCTCAAAAAGGAAAGAGATAGGGAGAGGGGAGATAGACATATGGAAGGAAGCAAATGAGCACAGTCATTCTATATCTGTGTCTCTCCTTCTGATTCATCTCACTCAGGGACATTCTCCATGAAACGTAACCAGAGGAACATGGAGAGAGTCTTATGAGACCTGGGGAGAGTGGGAGGGGACTTGGTAGGATGACGGGGGTCAGCAGAGCCCAGGCAGCAACAAGGTCTCACTGACCTTCCTGTCTCCGCAGGTGGTCAAGAGAAATAGGAAGCCTGCTTGCAACATGAAGGTCAACATGCAGGTGCAGGTGACAGCATACCGCCAGCAAGGGCCCTGAGTGCGGAGCCTCCATGCTGCTTCTCTGCGGACAGCAGGTGCCTGAGTGACGGAGCCTCCATGCTGCTTCACTGCGGACAGCAGGTGCTTTCGGCAGATTCCTGACCACATGCTTTTTGCTTTTTGGGTCACACCCGGCAATGCTCAGGGGTTTCTCCTGGCTCTGCACTCAGGAATTACTCCTGGCGGTGCTCGGGGGACCATATGGGATGCCGAGGATTGAACCTGGGCCGGCATAGACAGGCCGCGTGCAAGGCAAACACCCTACCGCTGGGCTATCGCTCCAGCCCCCTGACCACATGCTTTTAAATAAAGCCTTTCAGTCCCTGTGTGTCTCTGCTCATTAGACGTTTGCATCATTATGCAAATTCAGCTCAGGAAGCAAGTTGAATTGGGAGGGGCGGAGCACCAGTGGTGCTCAGGGCTTACTCCAGACCATGTTGAGGAATCCTTCCTGGCAAGGGTCAAAAAAGATGTGGGGTGCCAGGGATTAAACTTGGGGAGCTGTGTGCAAGGCAAAAGCCCAGCCTGCTGTGTTACCTCTCCATTCCCAGGAGTCAGCTGAAATGAAATTCCTGTGCTAGCTAAGGATTTGGTCTCCCTGGACACAGAGTGAGCGGCTTCAGGAGGCGGGTTATGGATCGTGGTCTCAGGATGGGGGTCACAGGCAGGGGGCACATGGCATGAGAATAATGGAGGCACAGGGTGGAAGGGGACATGGTGAAAGCAAGCAGGGTGTGGGACAGAGTAAGGGGTGCTCCGGGGAGCACAGCAGACAGCACAGGCGAAGAGGTAGTAAGGGGTGGGGTGCAGGCAGCACAAATGAGTGTCCAGACCTATTCAGAGGCCATGTCACAGGTCAGAGGTCAGGAGGTCGGAGAGATGCATCAGTCCAGGCTTGAATCAGGTCTTGTGTTTCTCTGACAGAGAGCCCCTGTAGGCTGCAGCCCTGAAAGAGGCTTCTGGGGACATGCTCCCGGGCCCTCCGGGGTGGAGAACACCCTGAGTACAGAGGGAGAAAACATCCCGCAGCTCCAGGCAGACAGTCTCTCTCCAACAGGCCACGATTCCTTCCCTGCCCACGTGACTCAAAAATGGCTGCCAGACAGAAACGAGAAGAAAGTGCAGATTAGAAGAAAAGGGAGGGAAGGGGAGCTTGAGGGTGGGGGGTGCTCACGGACATCTGGAATGGGTGGTCCACACAAGGACCCTAAGCCAGGACTGAGCAGTGCCCCTCAGCACAGCCATCAGGCAGGAAGGTGTGGGCTGGGCTGGCTGGGAGGGGCTTGGGGTAGGACCGTCTTGGCAGGCAGAGAAAGGCTTCAGTTCCTCTACCCCAGGAAATCGAAACTCTGCTCAGGCCTGGGAGGAGTCAGCCCACAGGGAGCTGAAGACTCAGAGCAGCGCTGACCCCTCCCAGGGCCCCTGCTTGGTCCTGTCTCTCCCTCACACTCTCTGTCCCGAAGCTCCAGCCCTGCGTGTCAGCCTCTGGCTCTGCTCCTCTCTGACCTCACCCACAGCCAACCCAGCTCTCCTGGGCCGGAGACCTGAGCTGCAGGCACCAAGACCCGCACCAAGGGTGAGTCCTGCCGCCACCTCCGGGGCCCAGAACTCAGGAGAATTGACCCTTGTCCTCCTGGGGAGGGCGGGAGGGAGGGGCAAGGCCACACACTCAGGGAGGGGAGAGAGAGGCTGACCCTGCTCCCGCCCGGGTCCAGGGCCCCCTAGCCTTCCCTTCTCTGCCAGAACACAGCCAGTGGCACCCAGTGGGCGCCTCCTGGCCCCAGAGACACTGCTCAGAAGGGCAGTGCTGGAATTCCTGCGGTGCACAGGAGACCCCAGCGCTGTGTTCAGGGGACCGGAGGAGGGCCCAGGAGTCCTGACGCACCCCAGGGAGGTGCTGGGCAGGCCAGCAAGGGTGCAGAGGGCTGGAGAAGGGATGCTGCTGCCCAGAGGGCCTTACCCTGAAGAAGCTCCTTTCTACAGGGCTACTTGCTAAATGCTCTGAGAGACTCTTGTTTCGTGGCAAGCAGGTTCTCAAAGTAATCTCTGCTGATCTTTTGGATTTCTGTGGTTTCTGTTGTGATGTTCCCCTTTTCATTTCTGATTCTGTTAATTTGGCTTCTCTCTTTCCCTGCCCTTGCAAGTGGTTTGTCGATCTTGTTTTTTTTTTTCAAAGAACCAGCTCTTGGTTTCATTAATATTTTGTATTGTTTATTGTGTTTCCAGCTCATTGATTTCCTAAGTTTTATTATTTCCCTCCTTCTGTCTGGGTTGGGCTCCTTTTGTTGGTCTTTTTCTAATATTTTGAGCTGTAAAGTCAGGTAATTTTTGTGGGCCCTTTCTTTTTCCTGATGAATGCTTGCAGAGCTAAGAACTGCATTTATTTCCATGATATAAATATCACTATCACTATCTTCCCATTCATCATTCAATTTGCTCGAATGGGCTCCAGTAATATCTCCATATGTCCTGTCTCATGCTAGTAGAGCCCAAGGGCATCTGCTCGCTCCAGGAACATAAAGAGCCTCAAACCATTATATTAGGTCATAGGAATGACCTAACATAGTGTTACTGGTATTTCGCATATCAAATACGACACAGGCAGCTTGCCAGGAGTTGCCGTGCAGGTGGCATACTCTTGTAGTCACCTCTAAATACAGCATTTATTGTTGAACCGCATGGCCGCAAGCAATCGCGCAAGCCAGGCTGTGATAGGCTCGTCTGCTGGATGGAGTTCTGAGCCGGATTGGAAAAAAACCCTGCTGCAGGGTGGGTGTCGATGATCCTGGCTGTGATAAGCTCATCTGCTGGATGGAATTCTGACAAGAGGGAGGTCGGATGTGGAAAATGGCGGCCCTCATGGAGTGGGAGGGGGTCGTCTGGCTTGTTGCGAGGCTCTGCTGGGGTGGCAGGCCAAGAGCGATAGCCCAGCGGGTAGGGCATTTGCCTGCACGCAGCCAGCCCATGCCGGCCTGAGTTGGATCCCCGGCATCCCATATGGTCCCCCGAGCACCGCCAGGAGTAATTCCTGAGTGCAGAGCCAGGAGAAACCCCTGAGCATTGCCGGGTGTGGCCCAAAAAAAAAAAATATAAATATGCATAGAATTATAACAATATACAAGGTCTGGCAAAACATGGATCAGGAGGTCTTGTCAAAAGTGGAATCTAACACAAATGGGTGGGAGTTGAGGTTAGGTAAGACAGAGAAGGGAACAGTGTGCTAATAATTGTCGAAAGGGATAATACCAGCCTAGAACTGAGCACTGAATACAGGCAAAAAGATACACATGATAACCTCTAAATGTATGTATTGCAATCCACAATGTATAAGAGAAGAAAGAGAGAGAGAGAGAGAGAGAGAGAGAGAGAGAGAGAGAAAGAGATAAAGCACCTGCCATAGAGGCAGGCTAGGGCAGGGGTGAGGGAATTGGGGACATTGGTGGTGGGAAATGGGCACTGGTGAAGGGATAGGTGCTGGAACACTGTATGGCCCCCCCTCAGCTTCTCAGGGTTCACTGTGAGTCCATGCTGCTGAAGCTCAGATGATCTGCTCTCGGCCTCTATCTCTCCATTTGCAAAACTTCAAGTGGGCTTCAATTTTCTTTCTCTGCTGAAGTCTACCGAAGCTTTCTCTTTCACAAACGCTCACATCCTGTTCTTTCTCTAGGGTGGGTTTGGCACACTGGTCAACTGAACCCCGCCCCTTATTCTCTTGTTGATACACCAGCTTTAAGTGACTTTGACTTTGTTAGCTGTTTTAAAAAATAATAATACTGTATCCAAAGAGTCTTCGATTACAGAATTCTCTTTGCAAATCTGCCTGTTCACCACGTTGGCGAACATCTGAAAATATTTCTGGTCTTGACATGCAAATGTATGTGGGCTTGATCTAAAACCCTCCTCTCTTTTCTCTTTCCATAGAGGCAGGCTAGGGTTGAGGGGAGGGAATGGGGGACATTGGTGGTGGGAAATGGGCACTGGTGGAGGGATTGGTGCTGAAACAATGTATGACTGAAACCTGGAAATAAACATCTATGTAATTGTATATCTCATGGTGGTATAATAAAATATTTTTTTTTAATTTTTTAAAAATAAAATAAAATTCTCCTCAAAGTCTGCTAGAGAGGCTGAAGGCTTTGGGGTCACCCTGATTTTGCAGCTGAGCACCTGCGAGGCTGAGGGGCTCGGGTACAGTGGGGGAGGGGCTCAGAGGCTCAGGAGAAGCACTGATACCTCTGCCCAACCCTCACAGGTAGAGCTTCGTGGTGTGGGTAGGTGCCTGCCCCGATGTCCACTGAGGAGTTCGCCCTCACGGGCAGCAAACAAGACCCTGTTTTCCGGTCTCTGTGCAGGGCAGCTGGAGGCCATAGGTGCCCCCTCCCTGACGCTGCCGGGGCTCAGTGCTGCTATGTCTGTTTCAGGGACTCCCAGGGCCTTTCTAGGGGCTCTGGTTCCCTCTGGGAAACATCTGTGGGTCCTTTACTTGCTGCCCGCACTGGCCAGCTGGGACCTGGGGCTCCTCCTCCTCCACTCCCAGACTGACCCTCCCATTCCCTCTGGCCCTTTCTCCCTCCTTAGGCACTTTGTCTCCTGCAAATATGCTGCAGCCTTAGCCCTGCACTGACCTCAGGGCTGACTGCCCTGTTTCAGCATGATTTTCTCTTTCCTTCTTTGTTTTTCTTTTTCCTTCTTGGGTCACTCCCGGCAATGCTCCTGGGATACTCCTGGCTCTGCACTCAGGAATTAATCCTGGTGGTGCTCGGGGGACCATATGGGAAGCTGGGGATCGAACCGGGTCGGCCACATGCAAGGCAAGCGCCCTCCCCGCTGTGCTGTCTCTCCAGCCCCATTTTCTCATTCCCAATCCCTCCTGGTTCCAGGTCAGTGAACCCGACTTTCAGGTTGAGCTCCGGGCATTCTGCTCACCCAAATATTAGCCCGGGCCAGCACTTCGGCCAGAGCCCATGTCATCGCTCTAAGCACAATGACCTGCATCAGGGTTGGGAGGAAGTTTCCCGGGAGAGAAACCCGATGACACAGAAGGGCACTTCACACTAGTGACACTCAGAGGCGAGGCCCCACCCCAGAGTGTCCAGGACTGGGCGGCGGAGCCCTGAGTCCATGGCCCTGCTGGATGGACTCGGTTTGTCTCAGGGATGACACTTTCTAGGGAAGACGAGGATTTCGCTTGCACTCACTCCTTGCTAACAGGAGAGATGAGAATGGACAGACATCTCTGCAGCAGGACACACCCCGTTAGCGAGACAAGAGTGGACAGGTCTCCCTGGCAGGTGGGACGGACCCTGTTTCCAGCCTGTGAATGTGGGGGAAGCAGCATCTCTCCTGAGAAGAGGGCCAGGGGAGGGGTTCGGGGAGGTGCCCGGTCCAACTCCCTCAGTCAGTCTCTGAGGCCACTGAGGTCTCTGGGGACATTCAGACCCTGAGCACAAACTGAGCTTCCCAACACAGGGGCCCCCTGGGAGGTGGGGCGGGGGGCTGACTGATCCCCGGTGAAGATCCAGAGTCCGGTGCCCGTGGGTGCTCTCCGGGCCTGTCTCCTGTGCACAGCTCACCCCTGCCTCTTCCAGCCCCAGGAAGGGAGTCTACAGGGCCCTGAGTGTCCACGGAGGTGGCCACGGGCCCAGTGCCTGTGTGACGCCCGTGTCCCTCTCCCAGGCTTGCTCATTGTGGCAGAAGGAGATGGAGTACAAGAAAATCCTCCTGCAGAAAGGGCTGGAGCAGCTCAGTGAGTACCAGTTCCGCATGGTCAAGAGCTTACTGTCTGACGAGCTAGAGCTGACCCGAAAATGAGGGATGATGCTGACAGAATCAAGATCGCAGACCTGATGTTCGCCAAGTTCCCGGGGCCCAAATGTGTCCTCAATCTCATCGACACCATCAAAGAAGATGCAGACCTCAAGAACCTCACTAACTCGTTGCGAAGAGAAATCAAGAACGGTAACAGAAGCCCCGTGTCCTACTCACTCAAGGGGTGTGAAGGTCCAGGGTCAGCACGCGCCAGGCTGGCAGGACCCAGGACATCTTATCCCGGGGTGGGACAGTGACCCTAGAGTCAGCCATGGTCGGATGCTGTGGTGGGTGTGTACGAGGGTGGAGGGAAGGCGACTGAGCATGAGACCCGGGTGCCTGATCGGACCAAGACCCACGTTGCAGGGCCCAGGCAGTGAGGCTCCTAATGGCCTTCGTGCATCACAGCAGGAGCTGCCCGCTGTTCCCATTCTCTGTCTCTTGCTGAGGGGTCTCTGGCAGCACCTGGGCCCTGAACGGGGAAGGGCAGGGCACAGGGTGGATAAGTGTCTCTGGGCTCCAGACAGGAGGTTGTGGGGTGGGGCTGGGGCAGACAGCCCTGGGACTGAGCTGGCCTGGTCGCATGAGGAGCACTGAGGCCTGGCCCCTCTGCCCTCACTTGTCCTCTGGTTGTCAGTGACAAGGAGACTGAAAACTGCAGAAGAAAAAGCAACGAAAAGAGGCGACAGGACAGAGTGGGGCCCTCAGCACCTGCATGTGGTCCAGTTGACCCAGGGGCACCCAGAGAAGCAGCAGAGGCCTCCGTGGCCCAGGTCAGTGTTGGGCTTGGCCCTAGGGTTGGTGCCTAGAAAGGGCGGTCACAGGGCACCAAGCAGAAGGACAGGGTTTCAGTTCCCGCATCCTGCAGGAGGGGCTCCAGGACTGGGGTGTCACTGGGGCGCAGTTCCTCCTTCCTTACACAGGCAATGTCTGATCCACCCCATGCAACCTCGAAGACAGACAGAGAGAGAAAACAGAGACACAAGGTAGACAAAGACAGAGTGGCATACAGATAGAGAAACAGAGTCAGAGATATACAGACACAGAAACAAAGAGAGGGGCTGGAGTGACAGCGCAGGGGGGAGGGTGTTTGCCTTGCACACAGCCAACCTGGGTTCGGTCCCAGGCATCCCATATGGTCCCCCAAGCACCGCCAGGAGTAATTCCTGAGAGCATCACTGGTGTAACCCAATAAAAAGGGAGGGAACAGAGACAGAAAAAAGACAGACAGATGAAACATAGAGAGAAAGACAGACGCACACGCACAGAGAAGGAGCACAGACAGCCTCACGATTTCAGATCTGGGGTCTAAGTTGAGGCTGAGTTGTGCCCAGGAGACAGTTGTGTATGTACTGAGCCCTGCTCATACCCTAGACACTGTCCTAGCTCAGCGCTTCTGCAGGGCAGACAGCAGGGAGGACTGAGTGCCCTCAAGGTGGCCCCAATCCCAGTTATTTCTGTGGCTCCTAAATAGGCTTCCCTCAGAGACAGGTTAGGTTTCCCTGCAGTGGCCGGGTTAGGGATCTCCACAGTGGGTCCCCAATTTTTCCAAGAGAAACACAACAAAGGGAAATCCAGCTTTTAGATTCTGAAGCTTTTAAAACCAAAAACCATTCATGAGAAAATGTAATCACTTCCAGAAAAGGAAAAGCATCACCCAAGAGAAGACAGGCATGAAAAAGAAGGGAGACCAGCAGACCAGCAAGCCCCCTCTTCCTGTTGGTGTCAGCCCTTCCAGAACCCAAATGGCCACTGAAACCATCTCACTAGCCACAACAAGCTGTTCATCGGCCACCACAAGCTCCCAACCAGCTACCCCGGGCCTCCAAGCAGCCACCAAGAGCTTCTCATCAGCCACCATGAGCTTCCAACCAACTACTCCGAAGCTTCCAACCAGTTCCATCCGCTTCTGCAGTTCCATCCGCTTCCCTCAAACAAACCCTGTCGGGGAAGCCGCTGGGGTCCCCCAACAGTGCCGGGAAGCAAGTTCCCTTCTACCTCTGAGGCCACCGCAAGCTTCCAACCAGCTACCCCGAGCCTCAAAGCAGCCACCAAGAGCTTCTCATCAGCCACCATGAGCTTCCAACCAACTACTCCGAAGCTTCCAACCAGCTACCCTGATCATCCAACCTGATAGACCCAGGACCCCTTCAGCCACGCCAAGTGTTCCAACAAACACATCAAGCCAAGTGTCCATGCGTGTCCTTCATGCCCTTGACCAAGGTAAACTCTGTAGTTCCATCCGCTTCCCTCAAACAGACCCAGTGACCCTGTGATACAGGCCTGACTCCCCAAGTATCAATTAACCTGCTTGGGAATGGAGACCTTGAGTTAGGGACAGTGGTCTCTTGGGTTGGTCATCTCCAAGCAACATCACTCAGCAGGCACTCCCTGGACCACTCTGGGCGTGTCCCAGAGTTCTGTTCGCAGGAGGCACTGATGGTAGTATCTGGGGATGGTAGTCCCTGTGTTGTGGGGACTCAGCTGGGGTCTTCCGTACACAGGACATCAGGGATGGCATCTCAACATGTCTGACTTTCCTTTCAGTACTTGGTGGCAGTCACCACTCTTCACAGCTCTCATTGGGACCCGGGTTAATTCAGGGGTAATTTCTCAGATGAGGATCAGAGCCAGACGCCTGTCGTGCCCCACCCCCCACCTGCCAGCCTCGCCCTCCGCCCCCACCTCCTCTGCCTGCTCCTGCTCCTGCTCCAGATGCAAACTTGCTTCTCTGCTCAATCCCATGGGTTTATTTCTCTGTTTCTGTTTCTGTCAGCCCCAAATCCAGGTTACACCGGCTGCAGCTAAGGTGACTGATGAAAGAAGAATGTCAACACAGGGCTCAGTGACCGTCCTGGTGCTGGAGCGTTCATGTCCCTTGCCCAGTGAGCAGGGCCAAGCCTCCATGTTCCATGCCACAGTAGTGACGGCCAGTCAGTTCTTCCATGTGAAGGTCTTTGATGCCACACTGTGGGAGTTGTTCACAAAGAACTCTGTCCTCACCATCTCTGGTCACTCTGAGCACAGAGGAACCCTGGAGGTCACTGAGGCCTCAGCCGTGTCTCTGGCTCCTGGCCAGATCCAGGTCCCACCCAGCGTCATGAAGAGGGCACGCGAGACTCCCAAGATTGACACCCTTCGCAAGGCCGTGTCGGGAACGTCAGTGTACGGGCTGTTTAAGCTGGCCAAGGTACACTTTTTTTTTTTAAGTATTTTATTATACCACTGTGAGATATACAATTACAAAGATATACTATTAAAAAGTTCATATTTGGGTTTTGGTCATATAGCGTTCCAGCACCCATCCCTCCACCAGTGCCCATCTCCCACCACCAACGTCCCCGGTTCCCTCCCCCTCCCCCAACCCTCCTCCATGGCAGGTTCTTTATTTCTTTCCCTTTCTCTCTCTTTCTCTTTTCCTTCCCTTCCAGACTAAGGATTACAGAACATACATTAAAGGGTTGTCATGTGTATCTTTTGCCTGTATTTAATGCTCAGTTCTAGGTTGGTATTAGTACCCTCGACAATTGTTAGCACACTGTTCCATTTTCTGTCTTACCTAGCCTCCGACTCCCACACGTTTGTGATAATTTCCACCTTTCACAAGTCCTCCTGATATAAGGTCATGTTTCACTTGACCTTGGATATTGGTATCATAATATGTACATATATATTTATGTTATGCAAATAAATGCAGTCATTCTGTATCTGTCTCTCTCCTTCTGGCTAATTTCGCTCAACATAATCTTCTCCATGTCCATCCATTTATAGGCAAAATTTTTAACCTCATTTTTCCTAACAGCTGCATAGTATTCCATTGTGTAGATGTACCAAAGCTTCTTTATCCAGTCATCGATTCTCAGGCACTCTGATTGTTTCCAGATTCTGGCTATTGTGAATAATGCTGCTATGAACATAAAAGTAGGGATGGTGTTTCCGCTGCGTATTTTTGGCTTCCCAGAGTAGATTTGGCCAAGGTGCACTTTGGGCTTTGCGTTTCCACCAGCAATCCCTGGACTGGCCTGTCTCCCCTCCATGTGAATTTCTTGCGAGAGCTCTACCAGGTCATTTCTTGTTCTGATGATTCGTCTCCACTTGCACAAACAGGACAGAGCTGGCTTCTGAGAGAAAAGCGGGCCAGTGGGTGGTGTCTGACACCTGGACTTAGGAACCACTGGGGTGGGACTTTGGGCAGACTTGACTGTGCCCTCACAGTTAGGCAGAAGGCTCAGCTGCTCAGTACTGTCTCCCTTATACACTCATTCACCAATTCTCATGAACATCTTAACAAGTCCTGACAAGTCCTGATAGTTCAGATCTGTGATCTTCCAATTCTCTTCTATATAAAGGCAAAGAGAGGGGAGGCAGGCAAGGTAGTATCATGGGCAAAGCCCTCACGCCCACCCCACATGCTGAGATGGACTTGAGCAGGGATAGTGAGAGAGAAATGTGGCCCACAGGTCCTAAGATCCTAAGGCAGGATCAGACATTGGAGGAACAAGAAGAGAAGGCCAGGAAACTCATGCAGACCTTTTTTTTGAGGAAATCTTGCAATCTGCTGAAGAATGGTTGTAACTCATTAATCCCTGCAAAGGAGCAGGCGCCAAAGACATCTACATGTGTTTAAGCAACCACCTCCCCTGGGGTAGAAGTTTGGAAGGAGGAAGGAGGAAAATTGAGAATTAGCAGACAGAATCACTAGAAAGGCGAGAGCATCTGGGGGCTACCGAGTCCAGCGCCATCACACACTGCTCTCTGGGCCCAGTATCTGCGGCGTGCGAGCCTCTTCCTCACACCCATGCAGCTGCGTGTTTAAACCGAATGTCACACTTGTGTTTCAGAAAACAGAGAAGAAGAAGAGCACGGTCCTACGAGATCCAAGACAACACTGGGAGCATGCACGTGCTGGGTAGTGGACGGTGGCACAAGCTGCCCTGCGAGCAGGGGGGACAAGCTGCGGCTCTTCTACCTCCGCCTGAGATTTATCAAGCTGAATCCGACCCTGACGTGTGAGAAGCACAGCCTCATTCAGGTGGGGGCACTCGGGGTGCTCTTGGGGTGCTCTGCCAGGGGCAAGGGAGGCCGGTAAGTGTCAGAATCCTGTCCACGGCCCATCAGAGCAATGCCCTTGCTCCCATCTCGACCAGGAGCTTTACAAAGATTCTGCAAATCCAGTCTTTGATGCCTGAAACGACAGGACAGTGGGGAGGGCACTGGTCCAGCATTCAGCCAACCTGGGTTCTACCCGGCATCCCATGTGGTGCCTCAGCACAACCAGGAGTAATCCCTGAGCACACCGGGTGTACCCCCAAAATAAAAGTGTGTGCACACCCCTGCCGTGTGCGTGCTCCCTGAGCTGCTGCAGTCCAGGCTGAGAGAGGATAAGGGTCTGGTTGGCAGCTACACAGCATGGCTCTGTTATGAGGCAAAGTGTGAGATGAGTACTCTGTGGGAGGAGACTTCATATAGATCAATCCCTCTCATTGTCAGCCAACACACTTCTCACCACACACACACAAGAAAAAACAGACCAACAATTCTTAAAAACATCACTGCAGTGCCAATAATTGTAGAAAGTGCTATTACCACATAGAACTTAGCATTAAATACAGACAAAAAGATACACCACGATAACCTCTAAGTGGATGTATTACAATCCACAATAAGTAAGAAAAGGAACAGAGAAAGAGAAAGAGAGAAAAAGAGATAAAGAGCCTGCCATAGAGGCAGTCTAGGGGAGGGGGGAGGGAATCGGGGACATTGGTGGTGGGAAATGGGCACTGGTGGAGGGATGGGTGCTGGAACACTGTATAGCCGAAACCCAAACATGAACATTTTTGTAATTGTTTATCTCATGGTGGTATAATAAAATATATTTTAAAAAATCACTGTAAAATATGGCAACATTTAGACTAATCAAATGCAACAACATAGCAAGAAAATAGTTCTTTGTGACCAAGCAGGGTTCTTGCAGGATGGTTCAATCTACACAAATTACTGCACTCATCCTTCAACCACATCCATACACTCACAGCAAGGGACGCATCTCTGAGTATTCCAGAAAGCACAGAGAGACCAAGGGGAAGCATGTGACAAGCCCAGAAAAAAAGCCATCTGTGGGGTTGGAGGCGATAGTCCAGCGGGTAGAGTGTTTGCCTTGCATGTGGTCGGCCTGGGTTCGATCCCCGGCATCCCATATAGTCCTCCGAGCACCGCCAGGAGTAATTCCTGAGCAAAGAGCCAGGAGTAACCCCTGAGCATTGCCGGGTGTGACCCAAAAAGCAAAAAAAAAAAAAAAGCCATCTGTGGGTAAGGATCTGGGCATGCAGGCAGACACACAGCCAGGTCGGGGTTGCAACTGGTTGTTTCCCATCCAGAGCACAGCAACCTGCCATGTGCCCACTGCCAGGTGGGAACCTGCAGTCATGGACATTGCTGCCCATCAGGGACTCAAACCACGAACCTAAGCAAAGATTCCAGCATACCCTCCACTCTAACCCTGCCACGGCGTGCATGCCCGAGGGACAGGGGCCATGAGCCCTACCTGCAGGCACTTTCTGACCCTCACCCAGGAGCCCAAGTACTGGGGAGTCAGGAATGAGCTGCTGAGATCAGTCTTAGGCTAGTCCTGTCACACTCGCCCCTTGGGGGCTCCCCTGGTATTCAGCACTGTAGACAGCCACAACCTTCCCTGAGCTGGACACACACACACACACACACACACACTCTCTCTCTCTCTCTCTGTCTCTCTCTCTCTCTCTCTCTCTCTCTCTCTCTCTCTCTCTCTCTTCAGGCTCCAGAGAGAAGAATGAAGGAGACTTTTAATTTTTTAATTGAATCACAGTGAGATACAGTTAAAATGTTCATAACTTAGTTTAAGTCATACAATGTTCCAACCCCTGTCCCTACAACAGCACACATTTCCTACCATGAGGGTAGCAGTTTCCCTTCACCCCTGGCCAGCCACCTGCCTCTGTGGTAGACACTTTTTTCTCTCTGTATGTCTATCTATCTCCCCCTTTGCTCTTTCTCTCTATCTCTTTCCTTTTGAGCTTTATGGTTTGTAAACAGATACTGAAAGATTTTATATGTATATATAAAGATATATATTTATATATCTTATATAATACATATGATATAGTATATATCATATGTATCATATAATATTATATGTTATTATATATTAATATATCATATAGTAATATTATATGTTATTATATATTTATATGTATTATATATAATATTACATATTATATATAAGATATAGATATCTTTCCTCAAAAGGAAAGAGATAGGGAGAGGGAGATAGACATATGGAAGGAAGCAAATGAGCACAGTCATTCTATATCTGTGTCTCTCCTTCTGATTCATCTCACTCAGGGACATTCTCCATGAAACGTAACCAGAGGAACATGGAGAGAGTCTTATGAGACCTGGGGAGAGTGGGAATGGGAAGGGGACTTGGTAGGATGACGGGGGTCAGCAGAGCCCGGGCAGCAACAAGGTCTCACTGACCTTCCTGTCTCCGCAGGTGGTCAAGAGAAATAGGAAGCCTGCTTGCAACATGAAGGTCAACATGCAGGTGCAGGTGACAGCATACCGCCAGCAAGGGCCCTGAGTGACGGAGCCTCCATGCTGCTTCTCTGCGGACAGCAGGTGCCTGAGTGACGGAGCCTCCATGCTGCTTCACTGCGGACAGCAGGTGCTTTCGGCAGATTCCTGACCACATGCTTTTGCTTTTTGGGTCACACCCGGCAATGCTCAGGGGTTTCTCCTGGCTCTGCACTCAGGAATTACTCCTGGCGGTGCTTGGGGGACCATATGGGATGCCGAGGATTGAACCTGGGCCGGCATAGACAGGCCGCGTGCAAGGCAAACACCCTACCCGCTGGGCTATCGCTCCAGCCCCCTGACCACATGCTTTTAAATAAAGCCTTTCAGTCCCTGTGTGTCTCTGCTCATTCGACGTTTGCATCATTATGCAAATTCAGCTCAGGAAGCAAGTTGAATTGGGAGGGGCGGAGCACCAGTGGTGCTCAGGGCTTACTCCAGACCATGTTGAGGAATCCTTCCTGGCAAGGGTCAAAAAAAGATGTGGGGTGCCAGGGATTAAACTTGGGGAGCTGTGTGCAAGGCAAAAGCCCAGCCTGCTGTGTTACCTCTCCATTCCCAGGGAGTCAGCTGAAATGAAATTCCTGTGCTAGCTAAGGATTTGGTCTCCTGGACACAGAGTGAGCGGCTTCAGGAGGCGGGTTATGGATCGTGGTCTCAGGATGGGGGTCACAGGCAGGGGGCACATGGCATGAGAATAATGGAGGCACAGGGGTGGAAGGGGACATGGTGAAAGCAAGCAGGGTGTGGGACAGAGTAAAGGGGTGCTCCGGGGAGCACAGCAGACAGCACAGGCGAAGAGGTAGTAAGGGTGGGGTGCAGGCAGCACAAATGAGTGTCCAGACCTATTCAGAGGCCATGTCACAGGTCAGAGGTCAGAGGTCGGAGAGATGCATCAGTCCAGGCTTGAATCAGGTCTTGTGTTTCTCTGACAGAGAGCCCTGTAGGCTGCAGCCCTGAAAGAGGCTTCTGGGGACATGCTCCGGGCCCTCCGGGGGGAGAACACCCTGAGTACAGAGGAGAAACATCCCGCAGCTCCAGGCAGACAGCCTCTCTCCAACAGGCCACGATTCCTTCCTGCCCATGTGACTCAAAAATGGCTGCCAGACAGAAACGAGAAGAAAGTGCAGATTAGAAGAAAAGGGAGGGAAGGGGAGCTTGAGGGTGGGGGTGCTCACGGACATCTGGAATGGGTGGTCCACACAAGGACCCTAAGCCAGGACTGAGCAGTGCCCCTCAGCACAGCCATCAGGCAGGAAGGTGTGGGCTGGGCTGGCTGGGAGGGGCTTGGGGTAGGACCGTCTTGGCAGGCAGAGAAAGGCTTCAGTTCCTCTACCCCAGGAAATCGAAACTCTGCTCAGGCCTGGGAGGAGTCAGCCCACAGGGAGCTGAAGACTCAGAGCAGCGCTGACCCCTCCCAGGGCCCCTGCTTGGTCCTGTCTCTCCCTCACACTCTCTGTCCCGAAGCTCCAGCCCTGCGTGTCAGCCTCTGGCTCTGCTCCTCTCTGACCTCACCCACAGCCAACCCAGCTCTCCTGGGCCGGAGACCTGAGCTGCAGGCACCAAGACCCGCACCAAGGGTGAGTCCTGCCGCCACCTCCGGGGCCCAGAACTCAGGAGAATTGACCCTTGTCCTCCTGGGGAGGGCGGGAGGGAGGGGCAAGGCCACACACTCAGGGAGGGGAGAGAGAGGCTGACCCTGCTCCCGCCCGGGTCCAGGGCCCCCCTAGCCTTCCCTTCTCTGCCAGAACACAGCCAGTGGCACCCAGTGGGCGCCTCCTGGCCCCAAGAGACACTGCTCAGAAGGGCAGTGCTGGAATTCCTGCGGTGCACAGGAGACCCCAGCGCTGTGTTCAGGGGCCGGAGGAGGGCCCAGGAGTCCTGACGCACCCCAGGGAGGTGCTGGGCAGGCCAGCAAGGGTGCAGAGGGCTGGAGAAGGGATGTTGCTGCCCAGAGGGCCTTACCCTGAAGAAGCTCCTTTCTACAGGGCTACTTGCTGAATGCTCTGAGAGACGAGGAGACCCTTTTCCCGAACCCCACCTCTTGAGGAATGCCCTTCCCCACGGGCTGAGGGCCCTTCCAGCGTTGGGAAGTTTTCTGAGCTGTGTACAGGGTCCACTTAGAGCTACACATTCAGGTAGTTCCCATTCATTTCTGTTTGCAGGAAGCAAATCCTACAATAGTGTCAAAACTTAAACCTCCTCCCTCCCCAGTCCTTCTTGAGTACAGTGGAACAGAAGGCTGACTGGGGAAGTCAGGGCAGGGCACCTGCCCCCACCCCGGCCCTCTTCTAAGGAGAGATGTTGACCACCCCCAAAATTCACCCTGATGGGATATGGGGCCTGTCCCACCTGGCAGGGAGGCCTGTCACTCTTGTCTCTCTGTTTGCAAGAAGCTAGTGAAAGGTAGCCCCTCGTCTTCCCTAGAAAGTGTCATCCCTGAGACAAACCGAGTCCATCCAGCAGGGCCATGGACTCAGGGCTCCGCCGCCCAGTCCTGGACACTCTGGGTGGGGCCTCGCCTCTGAGTGTCACTAGTGTGAAGTGCCCTTCTGTGTCATCGGGTTTCTCTCCGGGAAACTTCCTCCCAACCCTGATGCAGGTCATTGTGCTTAGAGCGATGACATGGGCTCTGGCCCAAGTGCTGGCCCCGGCTAATATTTGGGTGAGCAGAATGCCCAGAGCTCAACCTGAAAGTCGGGTTCACTGACCTGGAACCAGGAGGGATTGGGAATGAGAAAATGGGGCTGGAGAGACAGCACAGCGGGGAGGGCGCTTGCCTTGCATGTGGCCGACCCGGGTTCGATCCCCAGCTTCCCATATGGTCCCCCGAGCACCACCAGGACTAATTCCTGAGTGCAGAGCCAGGAGTATCCCAGGAGCATTGCTGGGAGTGACCCAAGAAGGAAAAAAGAAAAACAAAGAAGGAAAGAGAAAATCATGCTGAAACAGGGCAGTCAGCCCTGAGGTCAGTGCAGGGCTAAGGCTGCAGCATATTTGCAGGAGACAAAGTGCCTAAGGAGGGAGAAAGGGCCAGAGGGAATGGGAGGGTCAGTCTGGGAGTGGAGGAGGAGGAGCCCCAGGTCCCAGCTGGCCAGTGCGGGCAGCAAGTAAAGGACCCACAGATGTTTCCCAGAGGGAACCAGAGCCCCTAGAAAGGCCCTGGGAGTCCCTGAAACAGACACAGCAGCACTGAGCCCCGGCAGCGTCAGGGAGGGGGCACCTATGGCCTCCAGCTGCCCTGCACAGAGACCGGAAAACAGGGTCTTGTTTGCTGCCCGTGAGGGCGAACTCCTCAGTGGACATCGGGGCAGGCACCTACCCACACCACGAAGCTCTACCTGTGAGGGTTGGGCAGAGGTATCAGTGCTTCTCCTGAGCCTCTGAGCCCCTCCCCCCCACTGTACCTGAGCCCCCTCAGCCTCGCAGGTGCTCAGCTGCAAAATCAGGGTGACCCCAAAGCTTGCAGACAGGAGCCTTCAGCCTCTCTAGCAGACTTTGAAAGGAGGATTTTAGATCAAACCAAGATAATAACATTTGCATGTCAAGTACTGGGGACTTTCTGGGCACTGAGCAGAAACTGAGCTCCCCAAATCCACCCCACAGGGCCTATTAAGGCTTTAAAATAAATATGGAGGGCCGGAGCGATAGCCCAGCGGGTAGGGCACCTGCCTTGCAGGCGGCCGGCTTATACTGGCCTGGGTTCGATCCCCGGCATCCCATATGGTCCTCCGAGCACCGCCAGGAGTAATTCCTGAGCCCAGAGCCAGGAGTAACCCCTGAGCGTGGCGGGGTGTGACCCAAAAAGCAAAAAAAAAAAAAAAAAAAAAATAATATATATATATATATATATATATATATATATATGGAAGTGGAGGAGTCTCAGACACAATGGACAGAGCTGCTACCAGCTCTCCCTGTGTTCAGCCAATCATGAGGCGCCCAGGAGGGAAGGCAGGTTCTAGCCCTGGCCCACCATCCCAATAGAGCCTTGCAAGAAGCCAGAGGAACCCCCACACCATGAGAGCCGCCATTTTCAACTTCGGACTCCACACTTGTTAGAGCTCCACCCTAAGCCAATCTCTCCTCATTGAGGTTCATCAGTAAATGCAGGAGTTAAGAGCCTAACTCCCTCACGGCAGAGCCTGGCAAGCTACCCGTGATGTGTTTGATATGCCAAAAACCAGTAACAATTATAGACCTCATTCCCATGACCTGATAGAATGGTCTGAGGCTCTTTGTGTTCCTGGAGCGAACAGATGCCCTTGGGCTCTACTAGCATGTGTGGAGACGTTATTGGGGCCTGCTGGAGCAAATCTGGGAAGACAAGTGATACAAGTGACAAGTGAGGGAAGTGAAGGGGAGATTGTGGCTCCCCCTTCAGGGAGGTCCCAAGGTCCCAGGCTCAAGGGACCGCCTATGTATTCCACAGGCTTAACAGTATTTGGGGTCAGGGAATGACCATGGCGGCAGAAACAGGGGTCTAGCAGGGTCCCCAGCCATACTCACTGTCCTTTAGGGCCTCAGACACCTTTTCCCCTTCCACGGAATAAAGAACAAGCCCAGAGGTTCCTGAAGGTTACTCCTTGATACCCGTGCTTGCTCTCTGCTGGAGCCTCTCCTGGCCCTCTGTCTCCCCCAGGGTTTCTCCTGCAGGCTGCTCCCTCTTGGGGGGGGGGTGTGCAGCTCATCTCACCAGGGCCTCTCACTTCCGGATGGCTCTGTTCAGAGCTTCATGCTTCTGGCCGTCTCCCAGGACATCTCCTTGTGGGACTTTTTCCTTAGGTCCTTTCTGCTCAAGGCTTTTCTCTTCAGGGCCTCTTTTCTCTGGACTTCTCTGCTATGTCTCTATCTTTGCTTCCCTATAATATGTTGTTTCATTCTACTGCTACTATTTCCTGTTTCTCTAAATCCCTCTGAGTGCCTCTCTGGTCTTGTTACTCTGTTGCCCCGCTGCCCATGGTGCTAATAGCCCAATACTGTAGCCCTGTTGCCCCTGTAGCTTTGATGCCAGCCCCTCAGGCTCAGGCACCAAATCTTGTGCCTCTGGTTCTGGCCCTCGGCCCAGTCACCAAGAGGAGCTTCTCCTCCCAGGTGCCGGCATCCGGCTCAGGCACCAGGGGCCCCTTGGCCTAGGTGCTGGTCAGGCACCAGAGGCTGCTGCTCTCTCAGTCCAGAAGCCCCCGGATGCTCTCCTGGGGCCACTATTTATAGTCTCGGCCAGGTTCAGAACCCTGCCTCACCTGTCTTAACAGACCTTTGAAAGACAAATACTGTGCCTATATCCCATAAGGGGGTCCTCTGGGAGGTAGAGACTGAGCCCCAGCAGGGTGCATGGCCTGGCACCCACGGGTGCCTCTCTCAGGCCTGTCTCCAGTGCACAGCCTCACTGCTGCTTCTGCCAGGTCATCTCAAGGGGCTCTACAGGACCCTGAGCATCCACAGCAGGCGGCCCCAGGCCCTCCCAGTGCCTATAGCACCCGTGTCCCTCTCCCAGGTTCGCTCACCGTGACAGACTGAGATGGAGTACAAGATAATCTTCCTGCAGAAAGGGCTGGAGCAGCTCAGTGAGTACCAATTCCGCACGGTCAAGTCCCTATTAGCCTGTTCTTTAAGTCTGACCCCCAGTATGCAGGAGGATTACGACAGAATCCAGATCGCAAATCAGATGTTTGCCTGTTTCTCGGGTGTCAAATGTGTGACGAAAACTCATCGAGGCCATCAAAGGTGACCAGGAACTCGAGGGCCTTGTGAAGTCCCTGAAATGGCAGCTGCAGAAAGGTAAGGGCACCCTCACCCGACTCTCACTCTGCCCTTCCCTCCAAGACCTTGGGCCCACTATGGTGCCACCATCATTGCAAACACAATGAAGCATAAGGGGTGGCCATGGGGGGCTGTGTGGAAGCGAAAAGAGTTAAGGAGAGGCTGAGATGCCAGTGCAATTTTTAGAATAATTGAGAAGTTAAAAAACTTTAATTATTTTTCTTTAAGCATTTACATTTTGCCAATTCTTTTTTGTTTGGGGGCCACCTAGAAAACTCCGCGTCTAGCTCACGGCTATGGATGTGGTGACATGGCCGGGACAGACCCTCAGCTCCCCCTGCAGCGTCTGGAGCCGTCCCCAGGCCCCAAGTCACTCCTCTATTAAGGTCTGTTCTGTGACACAAGCAACAGGACAGTGTGGACGGTTCTTGACTTGCATGTGGCCAGCTTAGATTCTGTCCCCGACATTCCATGTGGTCCCCCAAGCACCACCGGAAGTGATTCCTGAGTACAGAGCCAGGAGTAATCCCTGAGCACCACCGGGTGTGACCCCCCAAAAAAGAAGATCTGTTTTCCATCATCTCTTCTGCCCACGATGTTGAGGAGATGGTCGAATGAGTTTGTGCCTTCAGAGATATGAGGAACTTCTCTTTGAGACCTTCATCATAGGGTTAAAGAAACAAATATTAAATTCAAAGATAAAAATTTCTCTCAGAAACCACTTCTATGCTTTTTACACTATTGCCAGGGTGATACCAAGGGCCTGACCTCTGAGGGCAGAGCAAGGGGCAGGGGCAGGTCTTGCTGAAACTAGGGCTCCAAAGAGAGGTGACGATGAGTGGATGGTTGGATGGGCAGATGGATGGGTGGGCAGACAGACAGATGATGGATAGACAGATGAGTAATGGGCAGGCGGATGGGTGGATGGATGTAGTTGGATGGAGGGACAGATGGATCTGGAGGGACCAGTGGATGGAAGGACAGATGGATGAAGGGACAGATAGATGGACAGATGGATGGATGACCAGATGAATGGACAGACAGATGGATGGATGGATTGACAGATGGACACATGGACGGGTGGCTTTATTCACTTCCAGGCATGCCAGTGGGTTGGAGTCTGTGTGAAGCCAGGTGGTGTCCCTGCACTGAACTGACCTGATACTGAGGCCATCAGGGACACGCCTGCCGTGTGCTGATACGTCCTCTTGTTTGTCAGTTACAAGATTAAACTCTTTTCCGATCATCTGGGTGGATAGGTATGCTGTAAAAAGCAGTCTTTTAAATCTATGATAATTAGCGGCCAATCCTTAGGAATAGCTAGTTGGAGAGGGGAGCCCAGGTTGTAGGGCTCCCCATGGGGACCATAGTAGAATTTACATTCCTTAAGTCAATCAGCAAACGCCATTTGCCTGATTTTTTCTGTATTACAAAAACAGGGAGAATTCCATTCCTGAAAACGTTTCCTCAATATGTCCTAATTTCAGCTGTTCTTCCACTAGATTTGTTAGCGCCTCTAACTTTTTTGGTATTGAGGGGCCACTGTGGTGTCCATATAGGTTTGTCAGACTTCCACTGAATACGGATAGGTAGTGGGCGCTTAACCACAGCGGCCCCAATTAAAAAGGGTTACTCCCGGTGTTGGAGGCTTATTATGGAGAGCTGGAATTGGTGCTCGACGGGGAATTGGACGAGGTATGTGGATTACTGCCCCCCACTGCTCCAGCATGTCTCGACCCCATAAAGTTAAAGGCATAGGGGCTATATAAGGCTGGACCATGGCTACATTCCCTTCAGGGCCAATACACGGCAGCCACCTGGCACTCTGTCGGAGAAGAGAGGGAGGAGATATTGCCCTACCCCGCTCAGGCTATGGGGGCACTTTCTTTAGGGGCCCAGTTAGAGGGCCAATACTTGGTGGAGATTATGGATATGTCTGCCCCTGTATCCAACATGCCTTTGAATTTCCTTTTATAAATTTCGATGGGGTATAACCGGCCGCTTGGCCTGAGAAATTCTGGCAGTGTACCCAACTAGATAGTTAGCAGGTGGCTGGTGGGCTTGGTTCTGTGTGGCTGCATAACCAACAATGAAGTTGGCAGAATGGTTGGTACTGTTTAAGCCACCAGCTGTAGGGGTGTTCGGACTGACTACACGGATCCTCAAAAAATAATAATAGTTTAGCAAGCGGTTCCCCCTTTTTAAAAGTCCATTTGGTTGGCACAGATATTGACAGTATTATCTCTCCATGAGATTCAGGATCCAGAAGTCCGAAATGCACCATAATTCCCTTAAATTTCAGCCAATCGCTCCCTGAATTAAACCCATACTACCTGGGGAGCAGGTCCTTTTATCCCTGTTTTTAGCATGCTAGGGGTCTTGACTTGGGTATATTGTGACAGTCTTAGGGCAGAGAATGTCGAGACTGTCACTGCCTGATGGGGTAGGCCAGAGAGCATTTATTGACTGTAATTCTGTGGATTCTGATTCGGAGGATACTGGGCAGGTGGAATGAAGGAGAGTGCCCCTGGATTCAGCTGGGCCTGGGGCTGGCCCCCACCCAGTTTCCTGCATTAGGGGAGGAATAGATGTTATTTGAGCCTGCGGAGCTTGTGGAACCTGGGAGGGGGTCCATGTAACATTTCCTATAAAGGGATTATTAGAATGTTGCCCTGTATTGATAGTTTTAGAAGATGGGCAATCTCTACGGGTGTGTCCCTTCTTTCCGCAGCTAAAGCAGGTTATCTGTCCAGATGAAGCCTGAGGCTGACTTCGCCTCCAAGACCGACAGTCTCTGGCCCAATGTTTTCCTTTTCTGCACCTTGGGCATGGTCCAGGGTGGGGCCCTTCGAGGGGTGGAGCTGCGATTATTAGAATAGTTTCTCCGATTATTGTTTATCCTTTGAAGTTTATTGTTTCTCCCCCTAGAGCTGTCTGACATTTCATCCCTCTCCTGATCCTCCTGCTGTATGGGATAAGCCTCTATATCATCCTGTGTTTTATGGGAGGTTAAACCGACATTTCTACAGGCCTTTAGATACCCCATGAGGTCATCCTTTTCCTTAATACCATATAGTAATGCTCGACATTTTTTGATTAGCATTCTCATATGCTAAGTTTCGTTTTAGGATTTCTTGAGTGGTTGGGTCTTGAACCTGTCTTTGGATTGTTTCACATAATCTCCCAACAAAATCAAAGTATGGTTCATCACGACCCTGGTAAATTTTTGTATAGCTACCTAGAAATTCTGGGTCGGAACCTACTCTTTCCCACGCTTTTAATGCTGTCTCCCGAACAAATTTTAAAAATAGGTTCAGGTAATGTCGCTTGTTTTGCTTTCTTTTTCCATTCACCTTCACCTTTTAGCATGGCAAAAGTTATAGTATGGCCTGATTCCTTTTCTCTTAAAGTGTCAATATTCTGGTTAACCCCATCTGCATACCACATATGCCATTGCATGTACTGTGATTTGTTTAGACAAGTATCGGCTACCGTTTCAAAGTCTCCCAATACCCACTGATCATTTTCGCTCCAATCAGCTAAATATTTTTAAAGTATAAGGGACTTGATATCCCAAACCTGTCGCAAGCCTTCCTAAACGGGGTTATTGCCTCAATTTTTTAAGTCTTCATGAATCGGTTTTACTTTATCTTTAGATTGGTCATGAGAAAAGATTGCTGCACTTTGCTCTTTGACTCGAGCTAATTTGTTCCTCCCCTTCTTCCTCATCAGAGCTTGTAGTATCTGGCAGAGGAACATCTACCCCATTGAGGGTATTAACTCTAGAGAGATTTTCAGCTTGGGAATTTGCCTCCTCTGGGTTTTCCTGTTCCTCCTCTAAGTTATCAGCCACATTAGAATTCTTTTTTAGATTTTTTTGCTGGGAATGTATACACCTTTTTCAAGTCTACAGTTTTGGGGGCGTGTTTGTGAACGGCTTTTAGTTGGTTCATGCCTCAGTATTGGGTATGCGCTAGGTCCTGATTGATAAGTTATGAAATCAGAAATCTCCCTGCGTAACACATCCATTTCTTGGTTTAAGTTTTCAAGTTTCCTATATGTTTCTTCCTTTTGTTCTTTCAATCTTATGTGTAACTTCCAAACCTCCTCTTTCTGTCCATCTATTCTATCTCTCTGTCTGTCAATTTCTTCCTCTAAGATAATGCTGATTTTATCGATATCCTTCTTCTGCTCTTCAAACTTTACTTCAAATTTTAAATCCTGTTTAATAATTTTACTTTCCTGTTCTTCTAATTTTTCTTTGAATTTTAAATCCTGTTCTTCTAATTTTTTCCTTGAATTTTAAATCCTGTTCTTCTAATTTTTTTCCTCAAATTTTAAAATCTGGTTAATAATTTTATTTTCCTGTTCTTCTAATTTTTTTCTTTGAATTTTAAATCCTGTTCTTCTAATTTTTCCTTGAATTTTAAATCCTGTTCTTCTAATTTTTTCCTCAAATTTTAAAATCTGGTTAATAATTTTACTTTCCCTGTTCTTCTAATTTCTTTTCAAATTTTAAACTCTGTTTAATAATTCTGTCCTCAAGCTTTTAAGACCAGTCTACCTGTAGCTTTATGATCCTCACTTATTTCTTCAATCGCTGAGTAAATCTCGTCCCTTAAGATTGCATTCAATTTATTACTTTCTTCCCTCTCTCTATTAAACATTGTCCTTACGCAAAGGTACAGTTTAAAAAATCGCAAGGACCCAGATGATTTGTGAAAAGATAGAGTAGTTCTCAGAAAGGAACTTTATAGACTGGGCTATGTATGGTTCCGAGCCAATAAAAGATACAATGTATCTATACCATGAGATATCCATCATTTTACTCACGGTTCGGAGGCAGATGATCTCTGTCCGATGATAATTAGACCAGACGATGTTCGTGGTGCCCACACCAGGGACGCCAAATGTCGGGCGCTCCGCCGGGTCCCCGACAGTGCCGGGACGCGAGTTCCCTTCTACCTCCGGCCGGCGAGGAATGGATGAACACTCAGGAATCCGATGCGATTTTAAAAGACTTTACTTATCACAGGTTCAGGCATACAAATCAGCAAAAGGAAAAACCCGATGCTTAGGATTCCAGGCTAGAACCCCAGCCACGTGTAGGCCAAGATGGCGACCACCACGTGTGAAACTTCCAAGGGGAATAAACGCTCACAAGGCGGAAATCCCACCGGGCAGAAGAAGCCCGGGAGAGCGGGAACCGGCAAGTTTATACCCCCGGCAACTCAGACCTTCCTCCCATTGTTATGGAAAGCAGGGAGGGTCCAATGCCCTTAGGTAACCCCTCCCTGCATCTTACCTAGGGCCTTTACTGTGCTAATGTTTTGAGCCGGGGAAGGGAAGGCCTTTGAAATGTAGAGAAGGGGGTTTCTGAGATGGCATGTCACTATACCAAGGACCAACACCAATGCCAGTTAAATATTTCTCCAAGCCTTCACAAGTCTCCTCTACTTCATTGTAGTTTTATATTTTATCAGGGAGCCATGCTTGTTTGTTTGGAAGCAAACAGCATTTCTCTCTGGTCTAATTACTTAGGTGTCCTTACGTGGCCAGGCTAATATGCTGGTAAGATCTAGCTAGTCCCACGATGATTGTGATAGCATGGGAGAATATTTATACAAGCTTAGTACAGCATACATGGTCGGATAAACTGCCACATTTAGACTACCCCCTTATCTACGGAGTGATCATGCGGGAGGCAATCCAGAGCAGATGCAGCGGCCCTTAGGAGTCCTGCAACAGGTGCTGGAACACTGTATGACCGAAACCCAAATATGAACATTTTTTTGTAATTGTTTATCTCATTGTGGTATAATAAAATATATTTTTTTAAAAAATGGACACGAGCCCCAAAGGAGCTCAGACACCCCTCGAGCACTCTCGGCCCTGCGCCCCAAGAGTTCCCCTTCACTAGCCTTCAACCTGGATCTGTCCTGTGCAGCCTCAGCCAGGTGTCTAGAGCCACACCTGGGGATCCTGACCCAGTGCCCCGACATGAGGTGAGCTCACTCCTCGAAACTGGCCACAGTTGCTGCTGGGAGAGTTTGCTCCAGCAGAGCCTCTGGTGCCAGTCTACTCTCTGTCCCCCAACACACACGCGTCTCGTCTCTGTCCCCCCACCACAGGCACGTCTCATCTCTGTCCCCACACGTGTGCATCTCATCCCTGTCCCCAACACATACGTGTCCCGTCTCATCACTGTCCCCAACACACATGCGTCTCGTCTCTGACCCCAACACACTCTCTAGCCTGTCCCTGACGTGGCAGTCCACGATGCTTCTTGCGCTCTAGCCTATCTCCTTAGTCTGCCTATTATTCCAAGTCCATTCTCAGAAGCCCACAAGGGCAGATGGAAACCATCAATTAACAGGCAGGAAATGCTCCCTGCCCTGACGCAGAGTCCACTGGGAAGCTCTGCTGCAGCCTGGCCCGACCCTCCCTCGCCACTGGGCCCATGTGCACCTTCCCTGCAGGCCTGGAGTGTACCAGGTCCCTCCTCGTGCCTGCTGTGTGGGGCTCCAGACGGGCGCCTGTCTGTCTGCCTGTCTGTGCCCTGCTGTGTGGGGCCCCAGACGGCGTCTGTCTGTCTGTCTATCTGTGCCCTGCTGTGTGGGGCTCCAGACAGTGTCTGTCTGTGTGGGGCTCCACACGATGTCTGTCTGTGACCCTTTAAGCTGGAAGGAGGAAAATAGGCATTCTGGCATTTCTCCTGCCTATTCTTCATTTTTTTAATATTTTATTATACCATCATTAGATATACAATTACAAGATGTTCATGTTTGAATTTTGGTTCTACAGTGTTCCAACACCTATCCCTCCACCCCTGCCCATCTCCCATCACCAATGTCCCACCTGTCTCCCCCTTCCCCAGCCTGCCTCCATGGCAGGTTCTTTATCTCTTTTCTCTCTTCTCTCTCTCTCTCCTTCTCGCTTCCCTTTCTTACACATTGTAGATTGTAATATATTCTAGAACATGATTGGTTCCACTAGTTTAATGTACTGGGTTCAGACCACAAAAATGGCGGCTATTATGGTGAGCATGTCTCATCCGGCTGCTTTCAAGGCCCTACAGAGGTGATGGGCCCACTCCCAAAATCCATCTTGCCTCCTGGGAACCTCATGGTCAGCTGAGCTAGGGAGAGCCGGATGGAAGCTCTCCCCCGTGCATCTGAGTCTCTCATCTTTCTCTCTATCTCTATTTCTGTCTCCATATCTCTCTCTCTTCTCATACACCTTGTGACTTGCCTTACAGTTTATGATGCAATTATCTATGTGTATATTCAGTAGTGAGTTCTAGTGTGACATTAAAGTTCCTCATTCCCATCAACCATCCCAGTTAGTTACAACTACAATGATCATTATGGTGTACAGATGTGAAAGATCCTGGGAAGGTCTGCCCCTTGTCCGGTTCATCTGGTTGTGGAGGCTGTGAGTCCATAGCCACGCCCACTGGCATGGAGAGGGAGGAGTCCAAATCCCTGCTCCAATTCCAGCCAGCCTGACTTCCCCCACATGGCTGCTTTACCCTAGGAGCTATGTTGGTCTCTGCCGGTGACTAGCCGATTCCTCAGAGACTCCATGGGCTGCTCCATGTGGGCCGGGCAGAGCAGCTGTGTCTGATCTGTCCCTTGTCCAGTTCATCTCTATTGTTGCTGTTTTTGGCATATCTAATACACCACGGGTAGCTTGTCAGGCTCTGCCATGGCTCTGGGTCCATCCCAGGGGCCCAGTCTTTTCCTATGTCAGACCATCCACCCACCATCCAGGGCTCACAGAGCAGGGCCCTGGGGAGTGTAGACAAGCCTATCTCCTGTCTGCCACCTGCCAACGCAGCCAGGCACCACAGCCACACCTGCAACACCTCGAGGGGCAGGTGGCCCCTTCGAGGGGCAGGTGGCCCTCTTCATTTTTTAAATTTGTTTTAAATTTATTTTTAAACTGAATCACTTGTGCCATAGTTATAAGGTTGTTCATGGTCTGGCTTCAGTCACACAATGTTCCATCACCCATCCCTCCACCAGAGTACATTTACCACCACCAACGTGGGGGTCTAGGGGCCTGTCCCCAGCACCACTGCATCCCCAAGCACTGCCAGGTATGACCCTAAAGCAATGGTCTTAGTAAGAGACTAAGACCATTGCTTCCCCGGAGGGAATTCAGTTGTGGCTTTAGAAAAATTGGGTTTCTGTTGTTTCCCACAAGCAGCTCAGCCAAAGGGCCGAGAAACCCAGCATGAAGCTTTAGAAAGAACTTTCTAGGCTTCAAAGGGCCCAAAGCTAGTCCTAAGTGAGAAAAAATATAGAGGGTGTGAGCCCCTGGGCAGAGCAGGCATTGGAGGTCAGTTACAGGCAAGACAAGCACCTCGCTCTCTAAATAAGAAAAGAATTTAAGAATCCAGAGCCCGGGACAAAATCCATGTAGTAAGCACAAGTCAGAAGCTGCGTCGAGTGCACAGGGCAGACGCGTGTCAGGGAGTAACGTGCCTCAGGAGATGGGCTCCGTGGGTGCCACACCCTGTGCCCACTCCAACTTTTGTGCCCATCAGGAGAGAAGCGTGTGCTGGAGGCCCTAAACTAGGCCCTACGTGTGTGCTGGAGGCCCTGACCATTCTAAGCTAGGGAAGACACTGAGCCGTTAGAGAAACACTCAGACTGGGCGGAGGGACAATGATCTGTGCTCCTGGGGAAGGGGACGGTGGTGCCGGAGAGCAGGAGGCAGCCTCGTCGCAGGGACACGCCTTCCCATGAGGATGGACGTGCTGCCCTGGTCCTGCCGATGTCCTCAGGTGGCCCTGGACAGAGGCAGCCAGGGGCGTGTGCCTGGGCTGAGGGCTTCCAAGCAAGACGTTCTCCATAATGAAAAGATGAGCTTCATCTAATACTGAGAAATAAATAACACTTTCAGGTAACGGAAAGGCATTCTTCCAAGAACTCAACCCTTCCAGAAATATCTGCAGCCAATCTGACCCCCACAACACCTCAGACCGCTCAGAAGCCCATGTCCAGCAGCAGCCAGTCTGAGGTACTGTCCCCATGTATGATAAGTTCACTCAAGGCTAAGTCTTCTGACAGCCCCCAGGGTACGCAGCCTCCATACAGGAGGAAACACCCACCCAGTGAGGTGAGAGCCAACCTAAGCTGCGACCTTGGCCCCTGCAGGACCACGGGTCACCATGGGGGGACAAGGGGTGAAACTGGTGGATCCCATCACAGCCAGGTCCCTACTAAGGCTCTCCTTTGCTCTCTGCAGAGTCTGTCCAGCTGTTCCAGCATTCAGAGCTCACCACCATCCTCCGAGAGCCAGCAGCAGCCCCTCCACCTTAACACCTGCTGCTCCCCCTCCGCCTTAACACCTGCTGCCCCCCCTCCACCTTAACACCTGCTGCTCCCCCTCCACCTTAACACCTGCTGCTCCCCCTCAGCCTTAACACCTGCTGCTCCCCCTCCACCTTAACACCTGCTGCTCCCCCCTCAGCCTTAACACCTGCTGCTCCCCCTCCACCTTAACACCTGCTCCTCCCTCCACCTTAACACCTAGAGCTCCCCCTCCACCTTAACACCTGCTGCTCCCCCCCCTCAGCCTTAACACCTGCTGCTCCCCCTCCACCTTAACACCTACTGCTCCTCCCTCCACCTTAACACCTAGAGCTCCCCCTCCACCTTAACACCTGCTGCTCCCCCTCCACCTTAACACCTGCTGCTCCCCCTCAGCCTTAACACCTGCTGCTCCCTCCACCTTAACACTCTGCTGCTCCCCTCAGCCTTAACACCTGCTGCTCCCCCTCCACCTTAACACCTGCTGCTTCCACCTCAGCCTTAACACCTGCTGCTCCCCTCCACCTTAACACCTGCTGCTCCCCCTCCACCTTAACACCTGCTGCCTCCCCCTCCAACACCTGCTGCTCCCCTCAGCCTTAACACCTGCTGCTCCCCCTCCACCTTAACACCTGCTGATCCCCCTCAGCCTTAACACCTGCTGCTCCCCCTCCACCTTAACACCTGCTGCTCCCCCTCCACCTTAACACCTGCTGCTCCTCCCTCCACCTTAACACCTAGAGCTCCTCCCTCCACCTTAACACCTGCTGCTCCCCTCCACCTTAACACCTGCTGCTCCCCCTCAGCCTTAACACCTGCTGCTCCCCTCAGCCTTAACACCTGCTGCTCCCCTCCGCCTTAACACCTGCTGCTCCTCCCTCCACCTTAACACCTAGAGCTCCCCCTCCACCTTAACACCTGCTGCTCCCCCTCCACCTTAACACCTGCTGCTCCCCCTCAGCCTTAACACCTGCTGCCCCCTCAGCCTTAACACCTGCTGCTCCCCCTCCACCTTAACACCTGCTGCTCCCCTCCACCTTAACACCTGCTGCCCCCCTCCACCTTAACACCTGCTGCTCCCCCTCCACCTTAACACCTAGAGCTCCCCCTCCACCTTAACACCTGCTGCTCCCCCGCCCTTAACACCTGCTGCTCCTCCCTCCACCTTAACACCTAGAGCTCCCCTCCACCTTAACACCTAGAGCTCCCCTCCACCTTAACACCTGCTGCTCCCCACTCCACCTTAACACCTGCTGCTCCCCCTCAGCCTTAACACCTGCTGCTCCTCCCTCCACCTTAACACCTAGAGCCCCCCTCCACCTTAACACCTGCTGCTCCCTCCACTTTAACACCTGCTGCTCCCCCTCAGCCTTAACACCTGCTGCTCCCCACTCCACCTTAACACCTGCTGCTCCCCCTCAGCCTTAACACCTGCTGCTCCCCCTCCACCTTAACACCTGCTGCTCCTCCCTCCACCTTAACACCTAGAGCTTCCCCCTCCACCTTAACACCTGCTGCTCCCCACTCCACCTTAACACCTGCTGCTCCCCCTCAGCCTTAACACCTGCTGCTCCCCCCTCCACCTTAACACCTGCTGCTCCTCCACCTTAACACCTGCTGCTCCCCCTCAGCCTTAACACCTGCTGCTCCCCCTCCACCTTAACACCTGCTGCTCCCCCCTCAGCCTTAACACCTTGCTGCCCCCTCCACCTTAACACCTGCTGCTTCCCCCTCAGCCTTAACACCTGCTGCTCCCCTCCACCTTTAACACCTGCTGCTCCCTCCACCTTAACACCTGCTGCTCCCCCTCCACCTTAACACCTGCTGCTCCCTCCACCTTAACACCTGCTGCTCCTCCTCCACCTTAACACCTGAGCTCCTCCCTCCACCTTAACACCTGCTGCCCTCCACCTTAACACCTGCTGCTCCCCCTCAGCCTTAACACCTGCTGCTCCCCCCTCAGCCTTAACACCTGCTGCTCCCCTCCGCCTTAACACCTGCTGCTCCTCCCTCCACCTTAACACCTAGAGCTCCCCCCTCCTTAACACCTGCTGCCCCCCCTCCACCTTAACACCTGCTGCTCCCCCTCAGCCTTAACACCTGCTGCTCCCCCTCAGCCTTAACACCTGCTGCTCCCCCTCCACCTTAACACCTGCTGCTCCCCCTCACCTTAACACCTGCTGCTCCCCCTCCACCTTAACACCTAGAGCTCCCCCTCCACCTTAACACCTGCTGCCCCCTCCACCTTAACACCTGCTGCTCCCCTCCGCCTTAACACCTGCTGCTCCTCCCTCCACCTTAACACCTAGGGCTCCCCCTCCACCTTAACACCTAGAGCTCCCCTCCACCTTAACACCTGCTGCTCCACTCCACCTTAACACCTGCTGCTCCCCCTCAGCCTTAACACCTGCTGCTCCCCTCCACCTTAACACCTGCTGCTCCTCCGCCTTTAACACCTGCTGCTCCTCCCTCCACCTTAACACCTAGAGCTCCCCCTCCACCTTAACACCTGCTGCTCCCCCTCCACCTTAACACCTGCTGCTCCCCCTCAGCCTTAACACCTGCTGCTCCCCCTCAGCCTTAACACCTGCTGCCCCCCTCCACCTTAACACCTGCTGCTCCCCCTCAGCCTTAACACCTGCTGCTCCCCCTCCACCTTAACACCTAGGCTCCCCCTCCACCTTAACACCTGCTGCTCCCCCTCAGCCTTAACACCTGCTGCTCCCCCCGCCTTAACACCTGCTGCTCCTCCCTCCACCTTAACACCTAGAGCTCCCCCCTCCACCTTAACACCTAGAGCTCCCCCTCCACCTTAACACCTGCTGCCCCCCCTCCACCTTAACACCTGCTGCCCCCCAGTCAGCCTTAACACCTGCTGCTCCTCCCTCCACCTTAACACCTGGAGCTCCCCCTCCACCTTAACACCTGCTGCCCCCCTCCACTTTAACACCTGCTGCTCCCCCTCAGCCTTAACACCTGCTGCTCCCCCTCCACCTTAACACCTGCTGCTCCCCCTCCACCTTAACACCTGCTGCTCCCCCTCCACCTTAACACCTAGAGCTCCCCTCCACCTTAACACCTGCTGCTCCCCTCCACCTTAACACCTAGAGCTCCCCCTCCACCTTAACACCTAGAGCTCCGCCCTCCACCTTAACACCTGCTGCTCCCCCTCAGCCTTAACATCTGCTGCTCCCCCCTCATCAGCCCAGAGTTCAGCCTCTGCCAAGCTACCATCCTCTGTACTCCATTCATCAGCTTTAAACGTATCCTCCACCAAATTATCATCTCCTGTTCCCACTTATCCCAGAGCTCAACCTCCACCCTGGCAATTATCTCTGCTCCCCACTCATCAGCTCCAAGCTCAATCTCCACCAAGGCAACAATCTCTGTTCTCCCCTCATCAGGCTTAAACTTATCCTCCTCCAAACAGCCACCCCATGGTCACGCCTCACCAGAGCAGAGTGCAGCTGCTGCCCAGGTACCACGACCTGGTCACTCCTCCCCAGCCCAGAGCACAGCTGCTGCCCAACTACAAGGTCCTGGTCACTCCTCACCAGGCCAGAGCACAGCCACAGCCCCGGTACCACATCATGGTCACTCCTCACCAGCCCAGAGCGCAGCCGCAGCCTAAGTACAACGTCCTGGATACTCCTCACCAGCCCAGAGCACAGCCGCTGCCCAGCTACAAGGTCCTGGTCAATCCTCCACCAGCCCAGAGCACAGCCGCTGCCCAGGTACCACGTCCTGGTCACTCCTCACCAGCCCAGAGCACAGCCGAGGCCCAGGTACCACGTCCTGGTCACTCCTCACCAGCGCAGAGCACAGTCACAGCCCAGGTACCACGTCCTGGTCACTCCTCACCAGCGCAGAGCACAGTCACAGCCCAGGTACCACGTCCTGGTCACTCCTCACCAGCCCAGAGCACAGCCGCTGCCCAGGTACCACGTCCTGGTCACTCCTCACCAGCCCAGAGCACAGCCGAGGCCCAGGTACCACGTCCTGGTCACTCCTCACCAGCGCAGAGCACAGTCACAGCCCAGGTACCATGTCCTGGTCACTCCTCACCAGCCCAGAGCGCAGCCGCAGCCCAGGGTACCACGTCCTGGTCACTCCTCACCAGCACAGAGCACAGTCACAGCCCATGTACCACGTCCTGGTCACTCCTCACCAGCCCAGAGCGCTGTCGCTGCCCAGGTACCACGCTCCTGGTCACTCCTCACCAGCCCAGAGCACAGCCGCTGCCTCAGGTACAACGCCCTGGTCACTCCTCACCAGCCCAGAGCACAGCCGCAGCCCAGGTACCACGTCCTGGTCACTCCTCACCAGCCCAGAGCACAGCCGCAGCCCAAGTATCACGTCCTGGTCACTCCTCACCAGCCCAGAGCACAGCCGCAGCCCAGGTACCACGTCCTGGTCACTCCTCACCAGCCCAGAGCGCTGTCGCTGCCCAGGTACCACGTCCTGGTCACTCCTCACCAGCCCAGAGCACAGCTGCTGCCTAGGTACAACGTCCTGGTCACTCCTCACCAGCCCAGAGCGCAGCCGCAGCCCAGGTACCACGCTCCTGGTCACTCCTCACCAGCCCAGAGCACAGCCGCAGCCCAGGTACCACGCCCTGGTCACTCCTCACCAGCCCAGAGCACAGCCGCAGCCCAGGTACCACGTCCTGGTCACTCCTCACCAGCCCAGAGCGCTGTCGCTGCCCAGGTACCACGTCCTGGTCACTCCTCACCAGCCCAGAGCACAGCTGCCCAGGTACCACGTCCCTGGTCATTCCTCAGCAGCCCAGAGCGCAGCCGCAGCCCAGGTACCACGTCCTGGTCACTCCTCACCAGCGCAGAGCACAGTCACAGCCCAGGTACCACGTCCTGGTCACTCCTCACCAGCCCAGAGCACAGCCACAGCCCAGGTACCATGTCCTGGTCACTCCTCACCAGCGCAGAGCACAGTCACAGCCCAGGTACCACGTCCTGGTCACTCCTCACCAGCCTAGAGCACAGCCGCTGCCCAGGTACCACGCCCTGGTCACTCCTCACCAGCCTAGAGCACAGTCACAGCCCAGGTACCACGTCCTGGTCACTCCTCACCAGCGCAGAGCAGTCACAGCCCAGGTACCACGTCCTGGTCACCCTCACCAGCCCAGAGCACAGCCACAGCCCAGGTACCATGTCCTGGTCACTCCTCACCAGCCCAGAGCACAGCCGCAGCCCAAGTACCATGTCCTGGTCACTCCTCACTAGCCTTCAGAGCGCAGCTGCTGCCCAGGTACCACATCCTGGTCACTCACTCCAGCCCAGAGCACAGCCGCAGCCCAGGTACCACGTCCTGGTCACTCCTCACCAGCCCAGAGCGCAGCCGCAGTCCAGGTACCACATTCTGGTCACTCCTCACCAGCCCAGAGCACAGCCGCAGCCCAGGTACCACGTCCTGGTCACTCCTCACCAGCCCAGAGCGCTGTCGCTGCCCAGGTACCATGTCCTGGTCCCCCTCACCAGCCTAGAGCACAGCTGCTGCCCAGGTACCACGTCCTGGTCACTCCTCACCAGCCCAGAGCGCTGTCGCTGCCCAGGTACCATGTCCTGGTCACTCCTCACCAGCCCAGAGCACAGCCCAGGTTCCATGTCCTGGTCACTCCTCACCAACACAGAGCGCAGTTGCTGCCCAGGTACCATGTCCTGGTCACTCCTCACCAGCCCAGACCTAGCCGCTGCCCAAGTGCATCCTGCCTTCCCCCGTCTGCCTGTGCTCACTCTCCCCCTGTGTCTGCTTCTCCTGCCTGTGAAGCCGCTCACCCCTCTGCTGTGCCCCTGACACCTGCAATTGGAAAATTGCCCCGGGGATGCTCCTCCTGTCCCAGAGTCACTGTCCTGTGGTATGAGAGGGACCAATGAGGGTTCCCATGCCCATCTCGGCCCTGTTTGATTTTCAGTTCCAGTCCCCATCTTTATTATTTGGTCCGCTGGGGGTCTGCCCCGCAGTGGGGTCTGTGCACCGTCCTGTCTCGCACAGCCTGGCTCTCTGCACGCCAGCCTAGAAGCCAATGTCCATTGCTCAGCTTCAGTCCAGGGTGGCCCCTCCACCTCACATAGCTTCCTCCACAGCACCTGCTCCTGCTTCCTTGTTCTTGTACCAGGATCTGCTGGGACACGATCCTGTCCCGGCATGTTGGGAGAGACTAGGGAGGGGGCTAGGAGCAGGAAGAGCAGGCCCTGGGGTGCTCACAGGGATGTCACCCCCTTCCTGCACAGCAACTGGGAGGCAGCGACCCCCAACTCCCACGTAGGGACCCCAGCACTGGTGCAGGGAAAGAACAGCCGCACAGTGTTGTCACAACACACCGCGATGCCTGTCACCCTGCAGAGGATCTCGGGCTCCTCCCTGCCGCCCCAGTGCCCGAGCCAGGCCCACCCCAGATCTTGGAGTCTCCGGATTCCTGTAGACATGGAAGCCCCTCTTCAGCCGAGGGTCTCTTGGAAAGCGGGATCTGCTTTAGGTGTTTGGGGGCTCCAGGGCGCCTGACGGTGCGGGGGCAGTGACGTGCTGCAGGAAGTGGTGCTGGGGCAGCCTCACATTTATAAAGCGCATGCTCCGGCCTCGGGCTGTCTGGTTTGACTCCTTCTGCCCCCCCTTCCCCCTGCTCACTTCTCAGGGAATCCCCTGGGGAAAAGGCAATTCTTGCCTCTTATCTCTACTCCACTGTGAGGCCTACGAAGGCCACAGTGAGAAATGCCTCCTCTTGGCTAGCCCCTCATGGGGGAAAAACGTTCCATCTTCCCCGCTCAAGAACACTGGGAAAAAGATCAGCAACCTCATGTTTAAGCGCATGCGTTCCTGCTCATTCCCATGTCCACATTCCTGATCCATTCCCATCCCATGTCCACATTCCTGGCTCATTCCCAATGTCCACGTTCCTACCTCATTCCTGATGTCCATGTTCCTGGCTCATTCCCGGCGTCCATGTTCCTGGCTCATTCCCTATGTTATGCCCTCAGCCTCCATTTCCCCAATGTGCTGATCCTCCACTCCTGTGGCAGTTCGTATCTGCCTGACCCTCGTGCCGTCCTTCCCAGTCTGATTTTAGGTTGGTGAACTCTTTTCAAGAGGAGGGACATCAGGCTCAGTCCAAGGAGGTGTTGGTGCTGAGCGTCACCGAGCCCTTCAGGTACAACAAGGACTGCATTATGTTCCACGCCACTGTGGCCATCAAGGACCAGAGCCAGGTCATCCACGTGAAGGTCTTCCCACGAGGACTTCAAAACCAAGTTTGTCCTCGGAAACATCTTGGTTCTCTCAAATTACATCAGCTGTAACAGTTTCCTGGAGGTGTCGAAATACGCTTCGGTGGAGAAGGTGGGGACCTTGAAGGTCCCCAACTGGCTGATCAGCACGGTCACAGCAACTCCGAAAATCAGTCAACTCGCGCCAGGCAGCGCCAAATACCATTGTGAATGGGGTGTTCTGGGTGACACAGGTAACCCATGTCATGGTTTTGTAATATTTCTTCTGCAGCCCCAAAATAGAAGAGCCTTTGGGAAGGCCTGCTAGCTTGCCGTGGGAGTATGCACAGTGCGGCAAGGGGCTTTGCACCTGTCAACCTTTGGCACTGTCTGACGACTCAGGGTCACACAATCACTTGGCCCTGGCAGGCTGGGCAGGGCACAGGGCTGGACCTGGGCCCCTCCAACACCAACGCCAGAGTCCTGCGGCAAATCGAGAGTGTAGATCACTACATCACCCCCCCACTCTGCGGCAAATCGAGGAGTGTAGATCACTACATCACCCCCCACTCTGCGGCAAATCGAGAGTGTAGATCACTACATCACCCCCCCCCCCACTCTGCGGCAAATCGAGAGTGTAGATCACTACATCACCCCCCACTCTGCGGCAAATCGAGAGTGTAGATCACTACATCACCCCCCACTCTGCCTGCCAGAATCACAAGTTTTACCTTGTGGTTGGTCAACTAGGTTCCCAGGACTCACAGAGTCCCTCCGAGGTGGTGGAGCCCCCTTCTGAGCATGAGGTGTCCCTGTGTGTTCTCTGTCCAAGGCCACAGCACACAAGTCCCTCAGGCACCCCTGCCTTGCCCTCCTTGTCCCTGTCGCATGTGCTCACTCCTTCTGGCTCCTGTGAAGGCGACAGGTTCGTGCTTTGCGTGATTAGTGTCGAGAGTGCCTGGGTTAGCGAAGAAGGACCTGAGGTGAGAAGCTCTGTTTGGGCGGACTTGACGAACAAGGGGTAAACAGAAGATAGAGACGCATGAAGGAAGTTTCTGCAGTCATGTGCATGGGTAGAGGAGGTCTCAGCAGCTGCGCTGCAACCTCCCTGCCCCCAGCCAGGTCAGGCGTGAAGAACCTCTTCTCAGCCCCTCAGCCTAGTCCCTGTAGAACCTGCAGACATACACCAAGAAGGGAAACTACGGGGTTCAAATGGCAGAGGAGAGGGGCCGGAGCAATAGGATAGCCCAGCGGGTAGGGCGCTTGCCTTGCCTGCGGCCAGCCTGTGCCGGCCCAGATTCAAACCCCAGCATCCCATATGGTCCCCGAGCACCGCCAGGAGTAATTCCTGAGTGCAGAGCCAGGAGTAACCCCTGAGCATAGCCAGGTGTGACCCAAAAAGAAAAAAAAAAAAATGGCAGAGGAGGTGCGGATTCTCCTATGCAAAACTGTAACAGCTCTGGGCAGCCCCGAGCTCACCTGCAGAGATGCTGATTCTCCTGGTGCCCTCTTTGTCTTGCAGAAGGTTGAGCAACACCCTTGTGTCTACTACGAGATCCAGGATGACACAGGCAAGATGGCGGTGCTGGTGTTTGGACACCTGACTAGTGTACCCCTGCAAGCAGGGCGACAGAATCCAACTCACCTATTTTGAGCTGGGAGAAGATCAGTATCAGCTGAGATCTTTTGATCCACAGTTTTCTCAAGGTGGGAAGTTTGGGAATATTGTTATTCCAAAGTAGAACTCTGGAAACTTTGAGACGGGGTCAGGAAGAGAAACCAGGGGCTGAATCATGAACCTTGGACACCGGGTCCTGAGTTTGATCGCTGGCACCACCGAGCACCAACAGGCACAGCCCTGAATCCCCAAGAATGCCAGGCTCAAGCACTGAACCTTGGGGCCAGGCCAGGTATCATGTGCCCAAAACCCCAAGCACGACTTGGGCCCCCCAAAACAAGAAGCAGCTACCACAGCAGAACCACACAGGGAGAGACAGACCTTCCAGTCCATTGCTCTTTTCCTGACATGAAGGTTTCCCTTCTTGCTCTGAGGGGTGCTCGGGGGCTACTCCCGACAGGGTGCTCAGGGGGCTACTCCCGACAGGGTGCTCAGGGGCTACTCCCGACAGGGTGCTCAGGGGCTACTCCCGACAGGGTGCTCAGGGGCTACTCCCAACTGGGTGCTCAGGGGCTACTCCCGACAGGGTGCTCAGGTGCTACTCCCGACTGGGTGCTCAGGGGCTACTCCCGACAGGGTGCTCAGGGGCTACTCAGACAGGGTGCTC
This sequence comes from Cryptotis parvus, assembly GCA_021461705.1. Lineage (NCBI taxonomy): Eukaryota > Metazoa > Chordata > Mammalia > Eulipotyphla > Soricidae > Cryptotis > Cryptotis parvus. The sequence goes on from JAJIBD010004041.1 coordinate 43,795, forward strand.
AGGGGCTACTCCTGACAGGGTGCTCAGGGGCTACTCCCGACTGGGTGCTCAGGGGCTACTCCTGACAGGGGTGCTCAGGGGCTACTCCCGACTGGGTGCTCAGGGGCTACTCCTGACAGGGTGCTCAGGGGCTACTCCCGACTGGGTGCTCAGGGGCTACTCCCGACAGGGTGCTCAGGGGCTACTCCCGACTGGGTGCTCAGGGGCTACTCCCGACTGGGTGCTCAGGGGCTACCCAGACAGGGTGTCAGGGACTACTCCCGAATGGGTGCTCAGGGCTACTCCCAACTGGGTGCTCAGGGGCTACTCCCGACTGGGTGCTCAGGGGCTACTCCCGACAGGGTGCTCAGGGGCTACTCCTAATAGGGTGCTCAGGGGGCTATTCCCGACTGGGTGCTCAGGGGCTACTCCCGACTGGGTGCTCAGGGGGCTATTCCCGACAGGGTGCTCAGGGGCTACTCAGACAGGGTGCTCAGGGGCTACTCAGACAGGGTGCTCAGGGGCTACTCCCGACAGGGTGCTCAGGGGCTACTCCCGACTGGGTGCTCAGGGGCTACTCCCGACAGGGTGCTCAGGGGCTACTCCCAACAGGGTGCTCAGGGGCTACTCCCAATTGGGTGCTCAGGGGCTACTCAGACAGGGTGCTCAGGGGCTACTCCCGACTGGGTGCTCAGGGGCTACTCCCAACAGGTTGCTCAGGGCCTACTCCCGACAGGGTGCTCAGGGGCTACTCCCGACTGGGTGCTCAGGGGCTACTCCCGACTGGGTGCTCAGGGGCTACTCCCGACTGGGTGCTCAGGGGCTTCTCTTGACAGTGCTCAGGGACTACTCCTGGCTGGTTACTCAAGAATCTCTCCAAAGGTGGACAAAAACCTATAAGTTCTGGGGATATAACCCAGGCCTCCTGCATATAAAGTCTATACCCAGACATCCTGGTCACCGCCTGGCCCTGAGGGAAGGATTTTTAATTATAGTGAAGAACATTTAGTGACACCTATGTGTCTACTACGAGACACAGGATCTCCTAAGGCCCTTTGGTAGACATTGGGTGATATGGATTATCGAAACGAGGGTCATTTATCACAGCAGCAAGAGATGGGCAAGACTTGGGGTCTCGCTGGCCATTTGTTTTGGGCTTACTGGACCCTTGTTTGTGGGCTCACTTTCCCCTGTTTTGGAGCTCACTGGGCCTGTGTTCGGGGCTCACTGGCCCTGTGTTTGGGGCTCACTGGCCCTGTGTTCTGGGGCTCACTGGCCCTGTGTTCGGGGCTCTCTGGCCCCATGTTCCCATCTCACTGAGGCACAGCCAGGCTCAGGCTCCTTTCTCTGAAATGGGGAGAAACTTCCTTCTCAGGATGCTGCCAACAGACCCAATGGCACTCAGAGCCCCCAAGATTCCCTCTGGTGGGACCCCCCACAGACAGATGTCCCTGTCACAGAAGTGGGCTCTCACTCACCTGACAGGGCGGCCCCTAACACAGCTAAGTGCAAGAGTCCCCGAGCACAGAAGACCAATGGGCAACCTGTGCTCTGGTGCCCTCTCATTGAGCCCCTTCCTGAGGCTCTGGGCCCTGCCCTCCCCCAGCCCTGCCCCACCCTGCAGGTGCACAGCAGGGGACAGCCCAAACTGGGGACCAGTCTGAGGACTGTGCTGTTCAGAGGGGAAGGACATGCCTGGGGCCCAGCTTGGGGCGGGGTCCTGGGCAGCTTAGGGCGAGGGTCCTGGGCAGCTTAGGGGCGAGGGTCCTGGGCAGCTTGGGGCGAGGGTCCTGGGCAGCTGAGGTAAAGCTGAAGCATCTCACGTGTCCTTTCCCTTCCCAAGGTGCTCTAGGCCAGGAGCGCAGACACCAGCCGAGCCAGCACAGGTACCACAATTGCATGAGCTCTTCTGAAGGCCCTGTACTGCTGACCACGATGCTAACCACAGCAGACCCTGACCCTAATGCTGACCACAACACTGACCATGATGCTAACAGTAACGCTGACCACTGTGTTGACCAAAGCACTGACCAAGGTGTTGACCATGGCATTGACCGTGGGCAGAAAGGAGCCACAGCACAGAGGCTGACTGTACTGTTGCAGGACACCTGACAGCCTCTGCATCAGCCTGGAGTTGCCTCCTGCGGGTCACTTCATAGATAGGGGGTAGTCTGAATGTGGCAGTTTATCTGACCATGTATTCTGTACTAGCTGGTATAAATATTCTCTCATGCTGCCACAATCATCGTGGGACTAGCTAGATCTTACCAGCATATTAGCCTGGCCACATTGGATCTCTAAGTAATTAGACCAGAGAGAAATGCTGTTTGCCTCCAAGCAAGCAAGCATGGCTCCCTGATAACTCAAAGGCAACTAAAATACAAAACTACCGTGAAGTAGACGAGACTCTTGTGAAGACTTGGAGAAATATTTAACTGGCATTAGTATAGTCTTTCATACAGATGTATGCCTTTGTATTCTGAGATACAGTTCATCTCGTAAACCCCTTCTCTCTACCCTGAAGAGGCGTTTCCTATGCAGATCTTGAGTCAGGACATTAACATCTAAAAGGGCCTAGGTAAGGTCCTGGGAGAAATTGCCTGAGGGCATTTGACCCTGATGGCTTCCCATAAAAGTGGGAGGTCTGGATTGCATAAAACTAAGCTGCTTCCTCTCTTCACTCTCTTTTGGGTCACTCTCTCCCCCCTTTCTGCTGGCACCTTGTCTCTGCTCTCCTCTCTACAGGGCCTTAACACGTGGTGGCCGCCATCTTGGCCTACATGTGGCCGGGTCCTAGCCAGGAACACTGAGTTTGGAGTTTTTCCTATTGCTGATTTGTATGCCTGAACCTGCGTTAAGTAAAGCATTTTGACACTTCACCAGATTCCTGCGTCTGTCTCCATCCACCGGCCACTGATGCCCTGGGACAGAAGGGGATCGTGACCCTGCTACTGAATTTTGTGCCAGGTGCCGCAACGCTTCCCCGCAACTGTCCACTTGTAGCTCAGCGTCTTCTTCCTCCTCTGGGCACTTTCTGGCCCTCTCCCAGCCTGTTTGGTGTCACCAATGCATCTCTGGAAAAATAAACACATGAGAGGTCACAGGTGGCAGCACCCAGTGGGGTGTACAAAGTCAGGGCCTGACACACTAGGCAGGGGGCCCCTGGAGCCCCCTAGGACCTGCACTAGTGCCAGCTCCTCCTAGCCATGGGGGAGGACCCTGAGGTGCAGCCGGGACTCTGGGGTGCCGACTCCCCTCACTCCTGCGGCTCAGGGTCGGCCCCGACTCCCCTCACTCCTGCGGCTCAGGGTCGGCCCCGACTCCCCTCACTCCTGCAGGCTCAGGGTCGGCCCCGACTCCCCTCACTCCTGCAGGCTCAGGGTCGGCCCCGACTCCCCTCACTCCTGCGGCTTAGGGTCGGCCCCGACTCCCCTCACTCCTGCAGGCTCAGGGTCGGCCCCAACTCCCCTCACTCCTGCAGGCTCAGGGTCGGCCCCGACTCCCCTCACTCCTGCAGGCTTAGGGTCGGCCCCCGTCTCCCCTCACTCCTGCAGGCTCAGGGTCGGCCCCGACTCCCCTCACTCCTGCAGGCTCAGGGTCGGCCCCGTCTCCCCTCACTCCTGCGGCTTAGGGTCGGCCCCAACTCCCCTCACTCCTGCAGGCTCAGGGTCGGCCCCGACTCCCCTCACTCCTGCAGGCTCAGGGTCGGCCCCGACTCCCCTCACTCCTGCAGGCTCAGGGTCGGCCCCGTCTCCCCTCACTCCTGCAGGCTCAGGGTTGGCCCCGACTCCCCTCACTCCTGCAGGCTCAGGGTCGGCCCCGACTCCCCTCACTCCTGCAGGCTCAGGGTCGGCCCCGACTCCCCTCACTCCTGCGGCTCAGGGTCGGCCCCGACTCCCCTCACTCCTGCGGCTTAGGGTCGGCCCCGTCTCCCCCTCACTCCTGCAGGCTCAGGGTCGGCCCCCGACTCCCCTCACTCCTGCAGGCTCAGGGTCGGCCCCGACTCCCCTCACTCCTGCAGGCTCAGGGTCGGCCCCGACTCCCCTCATTCCTGCAGGCTCAGGGTCGGCCCCGACTCCCCTCACTCCTGCGGCTTAGGGTCGGCCCCGACTCCCCTCACTCCTGCAGGCTCAGGGTCGGCCCCGACTCCCCTCACTCCTGCAGGCTCAGGGTCGGCCCCGACTCCCCTCACTCCTGCGGCTCAGGGTCGGCCCCGACTCCCCTCACTCCCTGCAGGCTCAGGGTCGGCCCCCCAATGGCCGTCCCAATGCTACCAGAACAGCTTTTCTGTTTCTGCTGGAATAGGTGCTGAGACATGGCTCAGATGGGCAGAACTTGTCTCTGTGTGCAAAGATTAGACGCACAGGAGGGCCCAGGAGGGCTCTGGCACTGCCCTGTCCCCACCATCCCCTGTTTTCATCAAACCTTCATGGAACCCCCAAAAGTCAGACCCAGGTGAGATCCTCCAGGGGCCTCCCTCATGCAGCGACTCTGCAGATTAGCTGAGTCTCCCAGGAGACCTGCCGCCTCCTCCTCCTAGTGCTGGGCCTCTCCACAGAGAACCACAGGCCCCACCCACTGGAACACCCGCAGACACTCCAGCCATGCCCACCTGCCTTCACTCTGACTCGTAGACATCTGAGGGTCTTGGCCACCATGTGCCTGACACACAAGATTGACAGTGGCCACCACCTGGTCCCAAACCCTCTCATGTAGGAGTGGAGAGCAGTGGCCTTGAGGCTAAGGGGCCCTGGGGTGCTCTCTCTCTCTCTGCCCGTGGACAGTCCATGCCCCTTGAGAAGGGCATCCTGGGCAGGCTATGAGGCAGCTCCCGCCTGTGCCCGCAGCGCCCTTCCAACGCCCTCAGTCCTGAAGCTAGGGACTTCTCTCAGTGGGGCCTGTGTGGGCCTGAGAGGCCCCCACACCCTAAAAAAGGGCCTGGGGAAGAAACCCTGCTGCCAGACTTGGGGCCCCGAGGGACAGGGCAGCTCGCCATGATGAGCAGGACGGGTGGGGGGGCAGCAGGTCAGCAGGGGCAGGCACAGGACAGCCATCCGCAAGGGAAGAAGCTGGGCACTTCCTAGAGCCCAGCCTGTCCTGCAGGGCCAGTGCTGACTTGTCCACTCCAAGTTCACCTGGGGGAGGCTGCCCCCACCACATAGCTGGGGACAGCGGTACAGGCTGTGACCAGCAGCCGCTGCCACTCCAGAGCGTACCCAGCAGTCGGAGGGGAAGGCCCAGTTCTCTCTCACCTGGGCTAGTTTCGGGCTGTGAGCAGAGAAGCAGGGGTGAGAGTATAGCTTAGCTGGACAGCACCGGGGGACCCTGTGACCTGTGAGGCGAGAGAAGAAAAGAGGGGAAGGGGAGGGGCCTCTCCTCCAGGAGCCTCCGGGACTGATAAATGTGATGGGGAGCCCAATGGAGCAGCATCCAAAACAAAAGAGGGAGCACCAGTGACCATCTCTGCCGGGACTCGAACCGGAACCTCTGGATTAGAAGTCCAGCGCGCTCGTCCATTGCGCCACAGAGACCTCAGCGCGCACACAGCACCAGCACCAGAACTGAAAAAGCACTTACCTTCTGCATCACCCACCACCCGCACCCTGCCTCCACCGCGTACTGGTCGACTGCAAAACCTGGAGTGGAAACCTTTGCCTGCACCCGGGAAGCAGCCAGCGGCATGGGCGCCCCGGAGTCCCAGGCTTAGGGACGGCGGCTCCAGCCCGCAGCCCTTTCTTAGCCCCTCCATGCCTTGGTTCCCCTCCCTCCGGGTGATGCAGGCTGGGTTCTGAGGCTGATTCAGCAGAGCCCAGCCCAGCAGAGAGAACCATCCTGGCTCCAGTCTCATGGAGCATCCCAGCCTTCCTGCCAGGGCTGCGCAGAGAGGCAGTGACTAGAGCCTTCCAGGGAGGCAGATGAGGGCTGCTTCCTTCAGAGAGAAGCTGGTGACCAACCAAGACAGCTCCTGCAAACCTTTCCTGCGTCCTCTGGAATGTGGCGGGTGCCAGGAGGGTGGGTGCGCTGGTCGGAGCTGCCCAGAGGGAGAGCTCAGGACCTGTGTGGTGTGTGCACAGGAGGCTGAGGACACTCTCAACACAGGGGGTGCAGATAGGGCGGCCGGCAGAGCAGGGCTGAGCGTCAGGGCGCATCAGCGAGTACATGTAGGGAGTGCATATTTGCATTAGTGTGTGTAAGTGCAAGCTCGGGCAGGTAAGTCTGTGTGTGTGTGTGCGTGTGTGTGTGTGTGTGTGTGAACCCAAGTCTGTACCTGCTGGTGTGCAAGCATGTATTAATATCCACGTGTTTGTGTGGCGGAACTGGTGTGCGCAGCTCCTAAAGGGAGCTGTGGACCCTGCCCTCCCCACTTCCTGCTGTCCATCCTCCTGGACGCTCAACCCAGAAATGTGGCCTCCGTCTCTCCAGGACAGTTTGGGCCTCATGTAATGCCCAAGAAGTCAAAGCTGGGGAAACAGCCACCCATGAGCTGAGCGGAGCCGGCCTCCCCGGCCTGGCTCCGGGGCTCCGTGCAGGGCCCTGACCAGCTTCCCTGCTGGACTGCAGGCCTGGGGTGCCGGAAGCTGGCCATGCCCAGGAACAGTGACCGCTCATGGCAAGCAGGCCACGCCCAAGGAAACAGGGAGCAGTTGCCCTCTCGGTCCCGAGCCTCTGAGCTGAGCCACTCCTGAGAAGGGCCGGCAGCTTCACACAGATTGACTCTCCTCCTTGTAAATATGACCTGCTGCGTGAGAAGAGATGGCCGCCCCTCCTTCTGAATAAATGAGGTGGTTGTTGGGCTCTCAGAAGAGGCCTGACACAGACAGTGTGTCCCTGAGCCCGCGCAGGCTGTGGCAGGTCAGCACCGACACCCTCCGTGACCAGAGGGAAAGCCACCGAGTCCCACACTGATTCCTCTCTACCCCAAGCTGCCAGTCTCCCACCAAAGCCAGGCCACGGATGGAGTTGGGCGGAAGCACTGCGGAGTCCTCCTCCCCCCACGGAGTCCTCTGAGTCCTCCCCACCTCTCGCAGAGGTCACTGCATGGCAGCCCCTGTGCACCGGACTCATGCGCGCCTGCTCGTGTCCAGCTGAGCCCCTCCTCCGGTGCTTGCCAAGTCTGCAGGTGATGGAGCACCATGAAGGGGGCACCCACTAGTCCTGGTATGCAAACTCTTACCATGCAGGGGAGGCTCTCTGAGGCACCCATGTGAGCGAGGTGTGGAAAAGGTTAGGGCTCAGACGCAGCACCTGGGAAGAGAAGACAAAGTTAGGCTGGAATGTGTTTTGTCAGCTCTGCCAGCAGCTTGATTGCAATTCAAGGAAGTAGCCACAGGAGGGCAGCAGAGACCTGAAACACCAGCACGTCTGGGCGACTAGGGTTTAAGTCGCCTAGTATGCAAGCATGCCAACATGGCACGAGATGGCACCAGAGATCTGGAATAGCATTTGGGAGGAAGGTAATAAGGGAAGGAAGGCAGCCAAGGAGCAGGAATAGCCCAGTCTCACCTGCAAGAGAAGCTGGAACCTTACCTTCTATCAGAAGGGCAGGTAAGGAGTTGGAGAATGGGACACTGGGAGATTGGAGATGAGCCCACAGTGCTCCGAGACACGGAGCATGATCCAGGGAGGGTCTAGTCCCATCACAGATTGTGCAAACAGATCCTGTAGTGAACCTCCAGACAAAGGCTGGCTCCCTAGAGGAGACCCCCAGGGGGCTGGCAGACAGACCAGCCTCATCACCCTACAAGGATCAATCCCAGTTACCATTCTTCCATTTCACCATCTCTCTCTGTTCTCAGGGGTCCTGGAAATAACGCAAGGCACCTCCACACTTACCTCCGTGCTGACAACACCAGGTGCCCTGGACCCTTGGAGCTCTAGGGGTGGGGGACCACCATCAGGACCCTGCAAGGAGTCCCCACTTGAGAAACTTGGGTATGAAATACTGTGCAGAGGCTGAGTGGGCAGAGTGGAGAAAGTCTGCAGAGGCAGATTAGGGGCCCAGCCATGCCCAGGTTAGCTCTGTACCCTGTGCCCTGGACGCCCACAGGAAAGGATAACCGTCCTGAAAGAGGGGAGGAGCCTGAGTTGGGGTCAATCAGGGGCTGTTGCAGGACTCCTCTAAGAGCCTCTGCATCTGCCCTGGATTGCCTCCTGCCGGTCACTTCCTAGATAAGGGGGTAGTCTGAATGTGGCAGTCTTATCTGACCATGTATTCTGTACTGGCTGGTATAAATATTCTCTCATGCTACCACAATCATCGTGGGACTAGCTAGATCTTACCAGCATATTTGCCTGGCCACGTTGGATCTCTAAGTAATTAGACCAAAGAGAAATGCTGTTTGCCTCCAAGCAGGCAAGCATGGCTCCCTGATAACTCAAAGACAACTAAAATACAAAACTAAGAGACTCTTGTGAAGGCTTGGAGAAATATTTAACTGGCATTAGTATTAGTCTTTGGTACAGAGACATGCCATCTCAGAAACCCCCTTCTCTATCCTATAAAGGCATTTCCAGGCAGATCTTGGCTCAAAACATTAGCATATAATAGGGCCTAGGTGAGGTGCTGGGAGAAATTACCTAAGGGCATTTAACCCTTCCTGCTTCCCATAATACTGGGAGGTCTGAGTTGCAGGGGTATAAAACCAGCCTGCTTCCTCTCTCACCCTTTTGCCATTTGGGCTTCCCTTGGCGTTTTGCTTCTCTGTCCTCTCCATTCTCTGTTGGGCCTCAACACGTGGTGGCAGCCATCTTGGCCTACACCTGGCTGGGGCCTAGCTGGGAACCCAGAGTCCGGAGGTTTTCCCTGCTCTTGGATTGTATATTGGATCCTGTGATAGTAAAGCCCTTTTTTTTTTTTTTTTTTTTTTTTTTGCTTTTTTGGGTCACACCCGGCGATGCTCAGGGGTTTCCTCCTGGCTCTGCACTCAGGAATTACTCCTGGCGGTGCTCGGGGGACCATATGGGATGCCGGGGATCAAACCCGGGCCGGCAGCCGGCCGCGTGCAAGGCAAACGCCCTACCCGCTGGGCTATCGCCCGGCCCAGTAAAGCCCTTTTAAAACTGCATCGGATTCCTGAGTCTTCATCCATTCCCGCTGCCGGAGGTAGAAGGGACTCGCTTCCCGGCACTGTTGGGGACCCCGGTGGCGTCCCCAACAGAGGGCAGCCCAGGAAGGCCTGTGGCAGGAGAGCAGAGCACTGTGTGAGTCTCAGGAGCTCCCCAGCCTATGTCAAGCAGGGGGTGGGGGAGAGCGGTGCCACACAAAAAGGGTCTCTCCTGGGGTCTCTAAGCTGCTGTCAGCCCAGAGCCCCCACGGAAAAGCCCAGGGTCTGTGTTGAACACTGGGCTGTTAAAGTGAAAACCAGGTTCTCCTGGGCCTCTGACATGAGCCTCTGACATAGGAGTCCTATGTGCTGGTGAGCTGAGGAATCCCCCCCCCCATCCTGAGGCCAGGGTCATAGAGCCTTGTCAAATCAGGGTCACCACAATGAGCCCATCGAAAGACCTGGGAGCCTGCATTACCTCTGACAGTGACCCGGACCTCTGTGGTCAGGAGTAATCAGGGAGGCAAGGACAGGAAGTCACAACCTTATTCCCACAATGTGAACTGGGAGATGCTCCTGGCCATGTGGCGGGGCGGGGGTGGGGGCAAGGGGGAGGGGACTCACAGCGACACTCCTGGCTAGTGAGCTCACACCTGCATAAAGGACAAACACCACAGCTGCACATGTATGAGACGCAAATGTACAAAGGGCACGCATGTGACACTGTTGGATGACAGGCCTAGCTATCTCGGGAGCTCTGCTGTTTAATCCACTACAGTTTAAGCTGTTTACATGTTCTTAGGCCAGGGTTCATGCTAATGAGATCTCTCTTCTGTGTAAACACTGATGGAGGGTGTGGCAGTTACAAGAGTCGTTTTGACTCTGAATCAGTGACTTCTGAAACATGACTATAATCTCTACTATGATTCCAATGTTATCTAGATTGGGCACAATTCCTCTTAATACCCACTGGTCCCACCATGGGACACTTAGAATTTACCAGGAGACCACCACCCTGGCTACATTGAAACTACTGTTTAAGATTAAAGGAAGGATCATGCTAGTTTGCCCTCAAGCAGGCGAGCACGACCCTTTCAGTAACAAAGGACAAGACACTCAGAATTACCTTGGTGCAGAACATAAAAATAGATAAACTTTGTGGGTACAGTCTAGATTGCATGAAACCCAGGAAATTATGATGTTCCTCCCCATGAATATACATCCATTGAAATGCATTACCTTCTTTTTTTTCTTTTTTGGGTCACACCCAGCAACTCTGAAGAGTTACTCCTGGCTCTTCGCTCAGGAATTACTCCTGGCGATGCTCAGCAACTGTATGGGATGCCGGGCACGGAAACGGGTCGGCTGTGTGCACCACTTGGGCCCCAAACGCATTTCTTTATACCAACCCTCTCTCTCCAGTGTTTTGACATAAGAGATAATCTCGGAGGAAGGGACTAGTCCCTGCATAATCATTTGTTTATGGTTATGAAACAAGTGTGGTACCACCCTACTTCTACACCTAGAAGCTGATTGGTTGATCTTTGTTGACTTAAGGTACTGGGATCCACTTTGGTGGGAGACTTGGGCCTGAACACATGGTCTAAGCTCTGACCAAGAGCTAGAGGTCTGGGGAATCCCATTCATTATCTTGGATTGTGGTAGTAGAGCTTGTTTTTTAAGTAATTAGTAAATGCCTTTTGAAACTGAGCTGAACTCCTGGAGTTTTCATTCATTCCCCGCCGGCCTTGGAGGTAGAAGGGAACTTGTTTCCCGATATCATTGGGGCTCCCAGAGGCTCCCTGAAACGACACACCTTGCACACAGAGCACACATGTGACACACACCTGCACAAGGCACACATGTGACACACCTGTACACAGGGCACACGTGTGACACACCTGCACACAGGGCACACATGTGACACACCTGCACACGGCACACATGTGACACACAGCAAACAAGTGACACAACCCTGCACACAGGACACACATGTGACACACCTGTACATGGCACACATGTAACACACCTTTACACAGGGCACACATGTGACACACCTGCACCACGACACACATGTGACACACACTTGCACACAGGGGCACACATGTGACGCACACTTGCACACAGAGCACATATGTGACACATGTCTGCACACGGCACATATGTGACACACACCTGCACACAGGGCATACATGTGACACACCTGTACACAGGGCACACATGTGACACACATCTGCACACAGGGCACACATGTGAAACACACCTGCAAACAGGGCATACATGTGACATACCTGCACACAGGACACACATGTGACACACACACCTGCACACAGGGCACACATGTGACACACACCTGCACACAGGGCACTCATATGACACACCTGCACACAGGGCACACATGTGACACACACCTGCACACAGGGCACACATGTGACACACACCTGCACACAGGGCACACATGTGACACACACCTGCACACAGGGCACACATGTGACACACACCTGCACACAGGGCACTCATATGACACACCTGTACACAGGGCACACATGTGACACACACCTGCACACAGGGCACACATGTGACACACACATGCACACAGGGCACACATGTGACACACACCTGCACACAGGGCACACATGTGACACACACCTGCACACAGGGCACACATGTGACACACACCTGCACACAGGGCACACATGTGACACACACCTGCACACAGGGCACTCATGTGACACACCTGTACACAGGGCACACATGTGACACACACCTGCACACAGGGCACTCATGTGACACACACCTGCACACAGGGCATACATGTGACACACACCTGCACACAGGGCATGCATGTGACACACTTGCACACAGGGACACACATGTGACACACATCTACACACAGAGCACACATGTGACACACGTCTGCACATGGCACACATGTGACACACACCTGCACACAGGGCATACATGTGACACACCTGTACACAGGGCATACATGTGACACACACCTGCACACAGGGCATACATGTGACACACCTGCACACAGGGCATACATGTGACACACTTGCACACAGGACACACATGTGACACACATCTACACACAGGGCACACATGTGACACACGTCTGCACACAGGGCACACATGTGACACACACCTGCACACAGGGCATACATGTGACACACACCTGTACACAGGGCATACATGTGACACACACCTGCACACAGGGCATACATGTGACACACACCTGCACACAGGGCACACATGTGATGTACACCTGCACATAGGGCACACATGTGACACACACCTGTACACAGGGCACACATGTGACACACCTGCACACAGGGCACACATGTGGCACACACCTGTACACAGGGCATACATGTGACACACATCTGCACACAGGGCATACATGTGACACACCTGCACACAGGACACTCATGTGGCACACACCTGTACACAGGGCACACATGTGACACACCTGCACACAGGGGGCATACATGTGACACACACCTGCACATAGGGCACAAATGTGACACACTGCACACAGGGCACACATGTGACACACCTGCACACAGGGCACTCAAGTGACACACACCTGCACACAGGGCACTCATGTGACACACACATGCACACAGGGCATACATGTGACACACACACCCACACACACAGGGCATACATGTGACACACCTGCACACAGGGCATACATGTGACACAACTGCACACAGGGCATGCATGTGACACACACCTGCACACAGGGCACATATGTGACACACCTACACACATGTGACACACACCTGCACACAGGGCACTCATGTGACACTCACCTGCACACAGGGCACTCATTTGACACACACATGCACACAGGGCATACATGTGACACACACCTGCACACAGGGCATACATGTGATACACACCTGTACACAGGGCATACATGTGACACACACCTGCACACAGGGCACATATGTGACACACACCTGCACACAGGGGCACACATGTGACACACACCTGTACACAGGGCACACATGTGACACACACCTGTACACAGGGCACACATGTGACACACACCTGCACACAGGGCATACATGTGACACACACCTGCACACAGGGCATACATGTGATACACCTGCACACAGGACACACATGTGACACACATCTACACACAGGGCACTCAAGTGACACACTCTGCACATGGCACACATGTGACACACACCTGCACACGGGGCATACATGTGACACACACCTGCACACAGGGCACACATGTGACACACCTGCACACAGGGCACACATGTGACACACACCTGCACACAGGGCACACATGTGACACACACCTGCACACAGGGCACACATGTGACACACACCTGTACACAGGGCACACATGTGACACACACACATGCACACTGAACACACAAGCATTCATGTGTCTCAGGCTTACAGAGAAGACCTTGCAGGGGAGTCACACAGATGTGTGCAGTCATGTGTTTGCACCACACGCATACAGGAAACACAGTCACAGAACATGTGGACACAAACTCACAGTCACTCAGTTCTAGGACACATGTACACACATACTCACAGCAATATTGTGCAGACACACGCATGTGTGGGGACCAAGGTGCTGGACGCAGGTGCCTGCAGGGTCCAGGATGACTGTCCATGCTGGCCTTGCAGACCCTGTCCTGACTGCTAGCCCCCTCCTTGATCACTGGTGTGGCTCCAGCATCAGGTCTCAGTCGGCAGGGTGGCCTCGGGTACAGGCTGTCAGTTGCCTCTGCCTCCTCCTCCAGTGAGCTCCTTCCTGGGCATCCCCTTACTGCCCAGCTCTGCCCTTGGCACCGTGCGGGCACAGTTGACACATTCCTCTCGTCCGCCCTCTGCAGAGCAACTCCACACCCACGAACCTGGATGACTGTGCAGAGAAGGTTGGGGCTGAGACGCATGTGGGATGTGCACCGGCCAACTCAGAGGAGAGGAGCCAGCAATGACCCCAGCACCCCCTGGCCGCCCAGCACCCCAAAACCCAGGCACACACAGAACGGATAGAATCGACTCCAAAACAGGGTGGGGCTTGGGTGTGGATCCAAGTCTGCATATCAATTTATTCTGTGATTAAAATCATAAAGCCTGAAGATTATTGCTGTTTGTTGTTTGGAGTTTTTTATTTGCTTGTTTTTTTTTTTTTGTTTTTTGCTTTTTTGGGTCACACCCGGCAATGCTCAGGGGCTACTCCTGGCTCTGCACTCAGGAATTACTCCTGGCGGTGCTCGGGAGACCATATGGGATGCTGGGGATCGAATCCGGACCAGCACAGGCCGGCCGCGTGCAAGGCAAACGCCCTACCCGCTGGGCTATCGCTCCGGCCCATTATTTGCTTGTTTTTTTTGGATTTTGGGTCACACTGGTGATGCTCAGGGTTCCTCCTGGCTCTACACTCAGGAATTATACGTGGTGGTGCTCGGGGGACAATACAGGCAAACACTTTCCCCGCTGGACTGTCGCTTCAACCCCATTATTAGATTTTCCTAAAGATGACATCGAAGGTTGGGGTGAAACCCCAGCCTCAACCCCGCGGCACGCTGAGCATACACAGTGCAGCGGGGAGTGGGGCGCACAGTGGGGAAGGAGCTTCTGTCCGCAGAGCATGCTGCATGCTGACCAGATAAGGCAGAAATGACGAAGCTCCTGTTGATTCTGTTTGTGCTGACTGCAGAGTCGCCCCCTCCTGGAAAGCTGCGGGGACCCGTCGAGCAGACGACCTTTGAGCCACTTATCTGCCTTGTAGCCAGCTCCCGTTGAACAGCACACGTGAACCACCACCACGCCCAGAAGCCTGGGAGCCCAATGTATTGAGCCCTTCTCACATTCACCAGCCTCCTCCAAAGAATCTCTACAGCCAGAGGCAGGCTCAGGCTCACGGCTGAAAAGCCAGGACCAGAATCCAAACAGTGCATTTACCATGTGGACACACGGATAGACAGACAGACAGAGGAGTGTGTGAGGCCTGTTTCTGTAGACTCCTCAGCGGGAGGAAGCGGGACTGTTGTTCTCTGAGGGTCAGTGTTTGCAAACCCCACGGTTTCATCGGGCAGAAACCCTGAGAAGCCACTGTTTGCTTGTGTCTCCATTGAGGAAAGGGACGAGATTCCAGCTTCCCTGCGGAGAGCTGGATCCAGGAGAAAAACAGGCATATGCCAGGGCAGAAACAGCTCAGACTCCCCCACCTCCCAGCCCACCACCAGCACCGTAGGCAAGGGTGTTGCTGGGCACAGCATTATAGGGGCAACAATGCCCGGGTGTGGAGATAGACACGTCCATCCGCTAGCCAAGGTGAGTGGTCCTGACCGCTGGATTGAAACCGGGTGTTTGCAGATGGTGGCGTGTCGGGGACCATTTGCTTCCCTATCTGCAGAGCAGTGGAGACATCCCCTTGGCGCTCTCCTCTCAACGCACCATCCCGTGATTTGGCTGGGTGCGAGCGGCAGGCCCAGCTCTGATCACAAAGATGCAAGTTAGACGGACCAGGGGTGCTGTCAGCCTCGGGGTCTATAACGCACAAAGATGCAAGTTAGACGGACCAGGGTGCTGTCAGCCTCGGGGTCTATAACGCATTAGGGTTGGGATTCGAATTAAAATTCAGTTAAGGTTAGAGTGAAATGTACACAAAGACTATTATTAGGATGGGGTTAATTAAAACTGGACGGCGGGGAGCAAGTGGAGATGGCTGGTTAGTTGGGTGGAAAATTAAAGTCGAGCCCACGCAAGTTTGCCAGTGCAGAGTAGCCCCCCAGGAACAGAAGGTTCGGCAGAGGCCAGCAACTCCGCCTGTCGCCTGCTTCCTGATGAAGAGTGCATCCCTCGCATGGCCTGGGAGTGGGCACAGGAATGCACACCAAGCCAGCACTGTGCCAACCTCACATTCCACACCCCCGTTCCTGGGCTGTTGTTGGGCCGTCTGCTGCCCAGGAGCCAAGTGTGGGCCCCCTGAAACCTCTGCAGGTGGCAGCTCAGCCCACTCTGGGTAGCACGGCTGAGGCTGTGGCATTTTATTTTGGGGGGTCACACCCAGCAATGCTCAGGGGTTACTCCTGGCTCTGCACTCAGGAATTTCTCCTGGCGGTGCTCGGGGGACCATATGGGATGCCGGGGGATCGAACCCGGGCCGGCATGGGCCGGCCTCGTGCAAGGCAAACGCCCTACCCGCTGGGCTATCACTCTGGCCCCAGGCTGTGGCATTTTAGAGCCACGGAACCATAAAGAGACCCCAGCACAGCCTCTGCAGTGAGTGACTTTCCCACGGGCCTGACGCTAGCCTCGGCCGGCCACTGCAGGAGCCCAGACTCAGCACGTGCCCAGGCGAGGCGTCACCCACACCTGTCAGGAGGCTGCAGGTGCTCCAGGAAGCCCCAGTGCTGCAGGGCACAGTCCTAAAGGCCCCTCCAAAGCAATGCCCATCACACGCGGAGCTGAGTGGACGCGGAGTGGAGGAGGCTGGGGAGGACCAGCTCCCTCCTGCCCACAGCCTCCCTACCAGCTCTGCGCCTCTAGACTTCAGAGACCCCAGAGGTGCAGAGACAGGAGTCTCCTGGCCCCTGTGATGTTGGAGCCCTTGCTCCGTTTGTCCGCTTCCCTGCTCGGATGGCAAAGAACCACACTGGAAATGCAATAACAAACAGGGTTTGTTTCAGCTAGCTGGGGCCGATCGCTTCACTGAGATAGGCAGGTCCTAGCAAGAACATTTGACCCCAAGAAGAAAGCAAGCAGGGATTATATAGGCCTTCCAAGGCCGTTACATGCATCACAGCCTGCACAAATCCATATAGCCAATGAATATAAGAAAAAGCATATTTCAAACATTTTATCCTATGGGGCCGGCGCAATAGCACAGCGAGTAGGGCATTTGTCTTGCACGTGGCCAACCTGGGTTTGATCCCCTGGCATCCCGTATGGTCCCCTGAGCACCGCCAGGAGTAATTCCTGAGCAAATGAGCCAGGTGTTACCCCTGAGCATCCCTGGGTGTGACCCAAAAGGCAAATGTATATATATATATATATATATATATATATATATATATATATATATATATATATATATACATTTAAGTTTAAGTTTGCATGGCCTTTTTAGGATTATATATATATATATATATAATATATTATACATAATATATATAGTTATAGGATTATATATAATATATATAATTATATATAATATATATAATTATATATAATATTATATATATAATCCTAAAAAAGGCCATGCAAACTTAAAGAAAGACAAGAGAAGTGGTCTGTTCCAGTCATGTGCTTAATCAACCCTGAAGACATCCTGCCCCAGCTGGTGGTGAATCTATACTGTCCAGATGACCAGGATAGATATGCGTGGGCAATACTTGTTTGTCAAGACCCCAGGGCTTACATAGTTGAGGCTGTAGCAGGGCCTAACAGTGATAGTCTCAAAGTCTCAGCTCGAGTCCTGACCTCCTGCAGGGGGACCCACTCCCCCTTCCCATGCTGTGCCCCAGCCCCCCCCCGCCCCTGTGACCAGGTTCCTGTGACCCCATGCTGAGCCTGCTTGACCCTCACCAACATGGACCCTCATGCAGCCCGGGATGAGGAGGGGCTGGTGGAAACTCCCACAGGCAGCTGCCTGGACGTGGACTAGACACGAGTGGCGTGTGCCCAAGCAGGTAGGGCTGTGGCCAGGCACTGCAGGACAGAGAGAAAACCAGCAGGCTGCCTCCTGGCTCCCGAGGCCCCCTAAGACAGTCCGTGGGCTGCCCCTCCAGCCGCCACCCTCTGCACACTTTCCTCCTTTCCAGGTGTTTCTCTGGGCATCCTGGGTCACAGGGCAGCTGTGACGCAGGCTGCCCACAGCCTCTCTACCAGCTGTGGACAGGAGTGACCACATCTGTGTGTGGTCATTTCCTGGGTGTGACATCTCCTGGGTCACCCTGCTCACACAGGGGTGAGCAGCGAGGCGTGTGGGGTGTCCTTGGCAGGGGGTGAGAGTAAGCAGTCTAGGAGTAGAGAACGGGGAGGTGCGGGAGCGGGGACACGCGGTCGGTGCAGGGGGGCACCAGACTTAGCTGTTCAGAAGTCACCTAAGCTCTTTCAGAACCAACCCAGGCCCCAGGCTGAAGGCACCCGGCAACACGTGATGGTGTGAGGCCCCTCAGCTCTGCTTGGGCCTGGGTAAGACAGGTGGGACCAAATCTCCCAGAACCTCCGAACATAAATTCTTTCATTTCGGGTGCAAGAGGTCGGCCATCTGCTACCTAACTTAGAACATCCAGAGCTGAGAATCCCAGCCTGGATCCCAATAATGACCCTGGGGGTCCCCAGCTATGTTGGATTGGGGGACCAGGCCCCTCCTAATGAAGGGGATAGTACTGCTCTGAGTCCGGAGACCCTTACTGGGGGTCACTGGCCCCGGTAAAAAAAGCTGGCTCAGAGTGAGGCTACCGGGGGCGGCTCTGGGAGTGCAAGGCAGGAGACTCAATGAGACAGTTCCTGGGTGCGGAGGAACCCTTTATGGGAAGATCGCCGCCGGGCTCACGTCCTGGGGTTCACCGGGTCTTGGTTCCCAGGGTCCCCGGCGGCAGGGACAGGGAGGGCGGTGCCCGTGTCTGTCCTGCAGCGGCCTCGGGGTCCGCGCCCCAGCCCCGCGCCGGCTCCCCCAGCGCCACCGCCCCGCAGGAGCTGGAGGGCGCGTCCACGCGCGGGCCGGGCGCGGGGGGCCGCGGGGATGCGGCAGCTCGGCCCCCGCGCCCGGCCCAGCCCCCCCGGCCCCCCTGCGCCCGCCTCCGAATGGTTCGCTCCGCGCCCTATTTAATCCGCGCGACTGCAGCAGCGCGGCTTCTCCGTCCCCTCGCCGGGCTCCCCAGCGGCCGGGCTCGGGGCGCCCCGGATCCTCGCTGCGCCCCGCCCAGCCCCCGGGAGGGACCGGCCGGCAGCAGGCGCCCCGCCGCGCCATGGGGCCCGCGCGCGCTGCCGCTGCCGCTGCTGCTGCTCCTGGCATGTCGCGGGGCGCCCGGCGGGGCCACCCCCACCCAGGACGGTGAGTGCACGCGGGCTCGCGGGCTTTGTTGCGCGCGGGGTGCGGGCGCTGGACATGTCTCCAGAGACTGGGGGGGTGGTCTTCGGGGACGGGCATCTCCGGGGAACGGGGTCCCGGCGGACTAGATCTCCGCGGTCAGGGGTTCCCTTGCACGGGGGGTCCCCGCGCACCGGGGGCGTCTCCGCGGAGCGTGGGGTGCGCTGGCGCGGGTCTGCGTGGCCCCCGAGGGACGATTCCGCAGCGCTAACTCTGGCCGCGTCGTGTCCGCGCCACTGTGTTGGCGTCTAGGTCTGTCTGTGTCCCGGTGCGCCGGGGGGGCGGAGAGCGACCGTCGCCGCTCTCGCCAGGGCGTTGGGGAGGTGGGGGGGGGGGCGCGTGCGCGCGCCTGAGTGTGTGTGTGTGTGTGTGTGTGTGTGTGTGTGCGCGCGCCGGAGCGCGTGTGTCTGTGTGTCTGTCTGTGTGTCTGTGCGTGTGCGCGTAGGGAATTCGGAGCCAGCGCACCCCCAAACTGCTGCATGCAAACAGCGCTGCGCCCCACCCGCCGCTGGAGCCGCCCTGGGCCGGGCGGGGAGGGGGAGGGAGGCGGCGGCAGCGCAGGGGGCGTGGGCCGGGGGCTTCTCGGTGGAGCAAAACAACAACACAAGGAGAAGAGGCCTGATGGCCACGTCCAGGCTCGGAAAAGCCCAGATAGAGGCGGGGGAAGTCTCGGAGCCGTCAAGATATTTTGGGGAGGCAGATGGCAAACCGCCGCCTTGGGGACGCAGCTCTGTTCCTGCAACCCCCGATTTGGGAGTGGGGGCTCGAGCCACCCACCTCTGGAATTCACCTTCCAGGGTTTGCCATGGGCTAGAGAGGGAGAGGCGGCGGGCGGGAGGGTGGGGTGGGGGGCTCAGCAGCCCCTCCCCGGGCTTGGCTATGTAGGTCAGCGCTGTGGGGGCGTCTGGGCGGGTAGTGCCTGGTGTGGGGGCGGGGGCCGCGGGGCGGCAGACCCCAGGGGGCCACCGCGCAACCCCAGAGGAGACTGGCCGGCCAGGAAGGGACTGAAACAACCCACCCCGGTCAGGAGAGGACCCTCGGGGCCCTGTGGAGGGAGTGGCGTGGGGGCAGGGCAGGGAGGGTGGTGGCCCTGCCGGCCAGATGCCAAGGCAGAGCAGAGCCGCAGGGGAGGAGAAACGGAGGCCCAGGGCGGTGGACTAGGCCAGCAGGGCTGGGCCCAGGGCGGGGCGGTGGCTAGAGGATGATGTAGAGAATTTCATCAGAAGCAAACAGGCTGGAAGCCAGGTCGGACCTCCCTCACCCCGGCTTCTGGCCGCCAGCCCCTCCCCACGATGGGAGGCATTCTGGGGGGGAGTCTGGCAGGAGCCCCCAGCCCAGTCCTGTGTAGACCAACCACACCCCTTCAGCAGGTCCAGCCTGCGACCTAGAAAGGGGGCTTTCCGCCCCAGCAAAGGGGCTTTACTGCTCGGGCCATGGACCCCAGGACTTCCCCCACACACCCAGCAGACCTGTCCGCCCTGCTTGCAGACTGACTGTGAGGGAGATTCTGAGGGGAGTGGGGTGGGGCAGGGGTACGCCAGCTGGAAAGCATCACAGCTGGCAAGAGCCATTTGAGGTACAGGGTCTGAACACCCGCACATTCCATCTAAACTATTCTGGGTAGGGGGTGCAGGGATGCAGTGCTGGTGGTCCAGGGTACGGAGACCCTTCCCCTTCTGTGTAGCCATGCAAGCGTGGGGAGCCCTGACTTCACTGGGGTCCCTGGGCAGACGTGGGGGAGCCCTGACTTCACTGGGGTCCCTGGACAGACGTGGGAGGGGCCCTGACCTCACTGGGGTCTCTGGGCAGACGTGGGGAGCCCTGACCTCACTGGGGTCCCTGGACAGACGTGGGGAGCCCTGACCTCACTGGGGTCCCTGGCAGACGTGGGGAGCCCTGACCTCACTGGGGTCCCTGGGCAGACGTGGGGGAGCCCTGACTTCACTGGGGTCCCTGGGCCCACGTGGGGGAGCCCTGACTTCACTGGGGTCTCTGGGCAGACGTGGGGGGCCCTGACCTCACTGGGGTCTCTGGGCAGACGTGGGGAGCCCTGACTTCACTGGGGTCCCTGGGCAGACATGGGGAGCCCTGACTTCACTGGGGTCTCTGGGCAGACGTGGGGAGCCCTGACCTCACTGGGGTCCCTGGGCAGACGTGGGGAGCCCTGACCTCACTGGGGTCCCTGGGCAGACGTGGGGGCCCTACTATGGGGGGCCCTGACTTTACTGGGGTCTCTGGGCAGAGTGGGGCCCGACTTTACGGGCCGGCGGCCACCGGGTCTCTGGCAGACGTGGGGAGCCCTGACTTCACTGGGGTCCTCTGGGCAGACGTGGGGAGCCCTGACCTCACTGGGGTCTCTGGGCAGACGTGGGGGGCCCTGACCTCACTGGGGTCCCTGGGCAGACGTGGGGAGCCCTGACCTCACTGGGGTCCCTGGACAGACGGGGGGGCCCTGACTTCACTGGGGTCCCTGGGCAGACGTGGGGAGCCCTGACTTCACTGGGGTCCCTGGGCAGACGTGGGGGCCCTGACCTCACTGGAGTCTCTGGGCAGATGGGGGATGTGACTTCACTGGGGTCCCTGGGCAGACGCGGAGGACCCTGGCTTGTTTAGGGTTCTAGGCAGGGGGCGGGCCGGTGGGCTGAGATCACTGGTGGGAGGGAAGGGGGCAGTGCTGGTGGTCCTGCACACCTGGGTCAGGAGAATCAGAGCCTGGGAACAGCCTAGGTGTCCTCTAACCCAGGCATCAGAGCCGGACACCTCTGGCTGAAGGTTCTGGGGTTATGCTGAACTGACCCTGCTGAGTAGGGTCACACCTACTCAGCCACACCTCGCGCCATGTGTGCCAGCCCGTAGCGGGGGACAGATGGCAGCAGCCCCGTCCCTTCCGGATGACCTTCTGTCCAGTGCCGTCCATGCTGCAGCCCCTGGCCAGGTGCCCGGGTAGAGCTCAGGCCCAGTGTACCAATGCATCCAGCAGCATTCGAGCTGCCCAGGAGCTGCCTGAGGCCGCTCCAGGCTCTGCTCCCAGCAGACCCCCTAGCAGGGATGGGGGCGGCTTGTATGAAGGAGCTTTTCTGTTCAGGGCCCGGGAATCCCCCAAGGCTGGGTCGGGAAAGCCCCCCATCATCGTCTCACAGATGGCACCGGTAAAGAGGGCTGTTGGGCAAGAGGCAGGCCCGTATCCCCTTCACACCCTGTCCTGTGTGCTCGGGACCCCTCTGCGTCTCTGGAAGCCGGTGCTGGAGATTGGCCCTTGCTTGGGCCTCCTGCCCTAAGGGACATGGTCTGGCTGACTGCCCAGTGTCTCGGGCGCACACTCACCTGACAGCCTTGCGGGTTTGGACCACTTGAAAGACCAGGAGCGGGGGAAGTGTAGGTTGATTTGGGGCCGTCCAAGGGGTTACTTGGAGCCTCAGATACAGACAGAGGTGGGTGGGGCCGCCTTGCAATCTAAGAGGCTTCGCCAGCAGCAGGCTGTGCCCTGGGCAATGGGCCCTCCTGCCCATCCTGAACCTTCCTCCACATACATGGCCTGCACTACAGGGCCCCAGGAAGCCCAGACAGCCCAGCTCCACCCCAGATGTTGAATGAAAACTCAGGCTGTGAGAACACAAGGGTGTTTCCTTCCTCTCCGTCCCACTGAGGCTGGCCCCAATGTGTCCTCAGAGACGCCTTTCCCCAGGGCATCGAGTCCAGATTACCACATACTACCCAAACTCTGTGGCCAGACCCCTGCTGGCCCCTCAGAGCTGGAGGAGCCTCAGGGTTTCCCCTGGTAAGGGGTATAGGTGGCGGCAGCTGGTGCTGGGGTCTGAGGGTCCCGTCTGCCGGCCCCTCTCTTCCCCAAGTAGCAGCTGCTCCCAGGAGCTGCCGTACTCGGCTATGTGGACAGTTTTAGAGACTCTGCCAGCTACAGGCTCTGCCCTGAAGCAACTAGTCATGACCACAGACGAGCAGGAAGTTCCTAGGCACGGCTGCTCCCCAAAGGGGGTGCCCAGCCCGCACACCCCCAGGGCCTGTTGGGTGCAGCCCCTCATCAGAGGGACATGTGTACCCTCACTCTGGCACAGTTTCCCACACCAGAGAATCATAATTTATCCCTAATTGGTTGTAGCAAATTAAACCCCTCCAGCACCGATGTTAAGAAACTGTCGCAATTACTGCACTCATAGCGCCTGGTCCACTGTCCTCCCGTGGACACACTCCAGACTGGTCTGCCTGAGGGCCACCCCCCCCAAGGGCCCCTCGAGAAGCGGCATCTGGAGTTGTGCTCCAGAGACCCCAGAGTTGGGGGGCGGCATCTGAACGTAGGGTCAGTTTAGGCCTGATTCAGATTGGCAGGCAAGGAGTCCCGGTTGGGGGGAGGGGGGGAGCTACAGCCTGAGCTCCAGTGACTGTGGGCTCAGCCACTACCTGCGCTCTGAGCTCTCCATGGTGCTGGGCTGCTCACTGCCACTCTCCAAGGTGCTGCATTGGCCCAGGCACCTCTCCAGTTTCCCTGTGGGTCTTGGGCAGGGCTGCAGGCTCCCTCCCAATGTGTACACACTCACCCACGTCCAGGCACAAATGCTGAAATGGAGCATTGGGCCACTCCAAGGCAGGGAAACACATCTCCACACATGGTGGCTGCACCAATGTTGGCCTCAAGCAGTCTTCAAAGAAGGAACCAGAGTCCACAGCCCTGACTCTGCCGTGGGACAGGCCAGGCTGCTCCTGAACACACATTCTCATGCCGAGCCTCGCAGCACCCCACATGCTGCAGCATGCCCACAGGCCCTTGGGGGATAAGCAGGGGTCCTCCATGGGGTCCCATGAACCCATGTTTCCCCAAAGTAGGCAAAGTGCCTGCTGGGGCCCTGGGGGGACCCGGGCATCAGAATCCTCAGGTGCTGCTAGGGGTGTTAGTTTGCTGGAAGTAGGTAGATTCCAGAGAGCAGTAGGTGAGGGGTTTTGTTTTGTTTTCTGAAAAGGGGTCACCCTTTGGGAAACCCGTAATTAGGGTGCCTGGATGATGCAGCACACACACGGTTCCTGTATAGCCTAAGACCAGGCTGTGACCCCTCTCAGCCTCCCCTTGCCCAGCACCATCAGAGCAGAGCCCAGGCCTTCCTTACCCCTGCAGCTCCTTTCTAGCTCTTTGTTTTGTGCTCAGGAGCTGTTCCTGACGTGGTGCTGGACTCCAGCCCAGAGTTCCCACCTGAGAAGACTGTGCCAGCTCTGCGGGAATCTTCCTGGCCCTGTCTAGTGGCTCAGGAGCTCAGGCTGTACCCGGCCACGTGCACGGAAGTCCCATAGCCCGGCCCCAAAGCATAGCGTGTTTGGGACCAGCATGATGAATTTTGCCAGGGCCACATCTGGCAGGGCTTAAGCCCCCAGAGTCACGCCTAGTGGTGTTCTGGGGACCGTGGGGTCAAGGCTCAAGCCCAGCCAGCTGCATGCAAGACACACACCTGGTCCCTGTAAGGGATTTGTCCCCTACTTTGGTTCTTGAGTGTCGGGAACGCCACCAGGGTCCCCGACAGTGTCAGGACAGAGGTTCTCTTCTACCTCCGAGGACGCCGGGAGAACAGATGAAAACTCACGAGTCCAGTGCAGTTCCAAAAAAGGCTTTTAATAGTACAAAAGCTCTTCCACAGCACTCCAGTATAATGAACAAACTTTAGCTCTGGTCCGAACTTAGACCATACAAAAGAGCCTAAGTCTCCCACCAAAGAGAGAGGATCTCACCCGAGCTGAGTCCTACCCAGAAGAAGGAGCAAAAGGCCAAAGAGCAAAAAGCCAAAAGCCAAAAGCCAAAAGCAAGGCTGAGGGAGCCAAAAGCCGAAGGCTAAAAGGCCCAAAAGGTAAAAGGCAAAAGGTAAAGGGACCTCAAGTCAGCCCCTTATATACACAAAAGTAATCCAATCGGGAGGGTCATGTCAACAAAGAACTCTAAACACAGTGTAGTGCCACACCCTATTGCAGGTATAAACAAAGGTTATGCCAAGGACTAATCCTTTCTACCAAGATTATCTCTTATGTAAAACACTGGAGAGAGAGAGGGCTGATATAAAGTAATACATTTACTTCATGAGCTTCATGTAATCTAGATGGTACCCACAAAGTCCTCTTATTATTATCTGCATCAGGGTGATTCTGAGTATCTTGTTCTCGTGTACTGAAAGGGTCACACTCGCCTGCTAAAAGCAAACTAGTATGATCCTTCCTATAGTCTTCCTATAGTCTCAGCGTAGCCAGGGTGGTAGTTTCCTGGTAAATTCTAACTGTCCCACGCTGGGTGCAGTGGGTATAAAGAGGAGCTGTGCCCAATCTAGAAAACATAGAAGTCTTAGTAGATGTATAAGTCAGAAGTTATTCAATCAAGGTAACTTCTGTAACTGCCACACCCTCTAGCAGTGTTTACATAGAAGAGAGGTCTCATTAGAATGAACCCTGGCTTAAATAAGATTAAGCTGGGAGTGGGCAAAACAACAAAGCTCCCAGGTTAGCTAAACCTGTCTTCCAACATTTGAGGTACAGTTTTCCAGCCCGTTCACATCCCCACGAATCTCTGCTCTGTAACCACTAACCTTTATCGTCCTCCAGCCCACGTTTGTCCTCGGTGTGGCTCCGTGCTGGTCCTCTCTGGTTTCAGCAACAGATGGGCAGAGCCTGCGCCCAGCGAGGATTCAGCCCCCCCAGGGGGCCGTGCTGTAGAGAGAGGCTTCTGCTTTGGGGAGGAAGTCAGAGTGAAGCCATATGGTTCTCTGAGAAAAAAGAATGAGCCCTGATTAGGAGTGGGCCTTCAGAAGGCTCTGTATCTGGGCCACAGGGAAGGCTGGGTTGGTGTCAGAGAAATAAAAGCAGAAATGAGAGATCGTGGTTTGTTTGCCTGCCCCAGCAAGCAGGTCAGGTGAGGATGTGAACGCCCAGGAAAGGGAGGCAATCCCCAGGCAGAGGCCGGATGTGGAGTGTAAGCAGCCCAGGCCAGGACACCGGACCCAGAGCTGGTGCATGGGTGTCCCCCACACCTCGGCCCTGGCACCCCGATGAGGTGAGAGCCGTTGGCAGTCAGGATGCGGGAAAGGACTGAGAGGGGTCTGTCTGCTTTGGGGCACCTAACGTTGCCCTGAGGATGGGACAGGAAAGCCGGACCAGAGAGCAGCTAATCCACGCAACCCAGCCCGCAGGCCACCAGCCAGAGCAGGAGCAGGAAGTGAGGTGTGGGGAGACTGGTGGGGGTGATGGACAGACAGAGGGGTCAGCAGGGGACAGCAGGGCAGCAGGTCCCTCTCTGCAGGATAGTGCTGTGTCCACTGGGTCAGTGAGTGAGGGTCACCCTCAGGGCCCTTCACCCATCCCCATTCCTTGCCCCCTTGCCGATTCCCACATGACGTGGGGGCTACAGAGTCCCTCAGAGTTAGGGGCCAGCTGTGCCCTTCTGACCCAGGGACATGGGACCCAGGTCCCATCTGGGTGGAGCCGAGCTGGGCCCTCAGAGCCTGACCCCTCTGCGCTGCCCCTAGATGGGCCCCATCCAAGCTTGTGAATGTGCTCCGTTCATTCTCGGGTTCCCCACCCCCAGCCAACAACCCATGGGAGAGCTGCCTTCTGTGGGGTTCAGGGACGGGAGGTGAGATTGCCCTCAGGCAGGTCAGCCTCCAAACCAGAGAGGGCATTCAGGTGAGAAGGGCCCAGGGTGGGGCCTGTAACCGGCAGGTTACAGGGAAAGGGGCCCGAGAGCTCGGGGGATAGCCAGAAGCACACTGTGAGGGCAGCTTCAGGGATGAAGAGAAGGATCACACATGTGGCCAGGGGGCTCCTCTGGCAGCTGAACCTGGGGAGCGTCTGGGGCGATCAGGCTGCCCTCGCTGTGAAGGGTCAGCTCCCCTGGGCTCCCCATGCCCGCCACAGGCCCAGGCAGAAGTGGGCTCTTCTCACCACCACTGCGGCTCCGCAGATGACAGGAACCGCCATTCCCCACCTCACACACCTGCTGACCCTCAGTCTCCACCACACATCCCGAGCAACCTTAAAGCCACACATACACGCATACACTCACACACACATGTATACACACACATACACACTCACACAATGCACACACACATGCACTCACATACATGCATACACACATACACTCACACATTTCACACACATGCATACTCACACACACTCTCACAAATACACACTTTCACACAATTCTCTCACACACATACACACTCACACACATGCACTCACACACGTGCAAACACTCACACATTCACACACATGTGTACTCACACACACTCACAAATACACACTCTCACTCAGCAATACTCTCACACACACACACACACACACACACACCACAGTATTGCTGTGCCTGCCCCTCTGCAGTTCCCAGCCTGTCTCTGGTTTCTCTGATGGACACAAACCCTGGGTGTTGCTGTGGCCTTCAGGGCCGGGAAGAGTCACTGAAGCCTGTGTCTCTGCTTGTCACATCCCAGAGCCCCCTGGGAGGACAGAGCGGAGCAAGAACTACTGGGCCCAGGAGGCTTCGAGGCACGAAGGTAAACAAGATGGGCGGGACCCGGGAGAGAAAGAGAAGCCCCGGCCCAGTCCGCAGCTTCAGCTCAGGACAGCTGGGTAGGGGAGCAAGGGCGGAGGGCTGAGCAGGGGGTGCAGGACTGGGGAGGGCAGAGTGAAGGATACACCCACTCCTGGGCAGGGTGGGCGGCCTCGGGAGGGACCCTGTGCACTTCACGCCCCCAGATTTCCCAGGCACATTCCGCCCACTGGACTGGAGGAGGCCCCCCGAGGCTCCAGCTGAGTCACTGTCAGAACAGGGCTGTCTGCGCCAGCTGGGTCCCTGCACCCTCAGCCAGTAGCTCACACAGCCCAGAGCACACACAGCCCAAAGGACACACTTCCCAGGGCACACACTCACAGCCCAGAGCATGCAAAGTCCACAGCACACATAGCACCTCCACACACACACACAAACACACACACAACACACACACACACGCCACACACAGCCCAGAGCAAACAGCCCAGAGCACACACAGCCCAGAGCACTGTCACTGTCTCACTGTATCACTGTCTTCCCGTTCATCATCGATTGGCCTCGAGCGGGCACCAGTAACATCTCCATATGACCTGTCTCATGCTAGTAGAGCCCAAGGGCATCTGCTTGCTCCAGGAACATAAAGAGCCTCAAACCATTCCATCAGGTCATGGGAATGAGGTCTATAATTGACCCGCCACTCCATGAGGGCCTCCATGTTCCACATCCGACTTCCCCCTCGTCAGCACTCCACCCAGCAGACCAGCCTATCACAGCCCGGCTCGCATGGCCGTGCGGCTCATCAATAAATGCTGGATTTACAGATGACTACAAGAGTATCTGTAGATACTCCACACGGCAGAGCCTGGCAAGCTACCCGTGTCGTATTTGATATGCCAAATACCAGTAACAAGTATAGCCCAGAGCACACACAGCCCAAAGCACACACTGCCCAGAGCACACACCGCCCAGACACTCACAGCCCAGAGCACGCACAGCCCAGAGCATGCACAGCTCAGAGCACACAGCTCAAAGCACACAGTCCAGACACACTCACAGCCCAAAGCACACACTGTCCAGAGCACACACAGCTCAGAGTACACACAGCCCAGATCACACACAGCCCAGAGTACACACTGCCCGGAGCACGCAAAGTCCAGAGCACACACAGTCTATGGCACACATAGCACCTCACACACATACACACACACACAACCCAGGGCACACACAACCCAGAGCACACACAGCCCAGAGCACAAAGCCCAACGCACACACCGCCTAGAGAGCACACAGTCCAGACACACTCACAGCCCAGAGCACGCAAAGTCCAGAGCACACACAGTCTATGGCACACATAGCCCCTCACACACACACACACACACACACAGAGCCCAGGGCACACACAGGCCAGACACACTCACAGCCCAGGGCACACACAGGCCAGACACACTCACAGCCCAGGGCACACACAGCCCAGAGCACACACAGCCCAGACACACTCACAGCCCAGGGCACACACAGCCCAGAGCACACACAGGCCAGAGTACACAGCACCCAGACACACTCACAGCCCAGAGCACACACAGCCCAGACACACTCAGTGCAGAGCACACACAGCTCAGACACACAGCCCAGAGCACACACAGCCCAGACACACTCAGTGCAGAGCACACACAGCCCAGACACACAGCCCAGAGCACACAGCACCCAGACACACTCACAGCCCAGAGCACACACAGCCCAGACACACTCAGTGCAGAGCACACACAGCCCAGACACACAGCCCAGAGCACACACAGCCCAGACACACTCAGTGCAGAGCACACACAGCCCAGACACACAGCCCAGAGCACACAGCACCCAGACACACTCACAGCCCAGAGCACACACAGCCCAGACACACTCACAGCCCAGAGCACACACAGCCCAGACACACTCACAGCCCAGAGCACACAGCACCCAGACACACTCACAGCCCAGAGCACACAGCACCCAGACACACTCACAGCCCAGAGCACACACAGCCCAGACACACTCACAGCCCAGAGCACACAGCACCCAGACACACCCAGTGCAGAGCACACATAGGCCAGAGCGCATACACAGTCTACGGTACATATAGCACCCCACACACAAACAGCCCAGGGCACACACCCATGACCCAGAACACCACAGAACTCATAAACTCCTGCTCTGGCATCTCCTGGCCACTGCGCGTGTTTCCAACCCCTCTGCAAAGCTTCTAGATCTCTCCCCTCCCAGCCAGATGCTGGCCTTGCCCCTTTGCACGGTGCCCAGTACTTTTACTATTTAGCTTCAGTGAATGCTAAGCACCTTCTCTGCAAGGCGCTCTGGCCCAGTAGGAGACACGGCAGTGGCCACTCTGAAACCAGTCCTTTAGCGGAGGACACGACAACAGTGCCAATTGGAGAAGGCTCTGCTGGGAGCCCGCAGCCAAGGGTCAGAGCTCTTGGGCAGTCATGGGGGACCTCCTAGAGGAGGTGCTGCAGTCAGGAGCAGTGATCTCAGAGCATGAAGACCAGAAGGCCGTGCACATTCTTGCAGGGGTCACGGGGCCACAGGGTCCAAGTCACAGGAGACAGCACTGTGTGGGGACCAGGGGAGGGAGGAGAGAGACTGCCTCACAGGCAGTCGTGAGGACCCTAGGACCTGCCTGCTACTCAGGGGCTTCCTTGCCCGGTGTCCACACCGGTTCCTGCCTGCCCTACATCCAGGCTGATTGCTGGGACCCCAGCTGTCTCTTGGTGGGAATCCATAGATCATGTCCCCTGCAGCATGTGGGACTCAGCTACAGAAGGTGCAAATCTCCGGGGGCAAGCTCTGTCTGTCCTCTGCTCCCTGGAGTGCCTTTGGGTTTACTGTCCTGGGCGGACACTGACAGAGCCTGAGACTCGCAGGCTGGGACACCAGCAGGGCATATCCCTGGGTGTGGCTGTGTCTGGGAGCCTTGTCTGTGACCTGTGGGTCAGGGGTAGGGGCAGCAGATGCAGTGTCCCTCTGAGCCACCGTCTGAGAGATGCCAGCAGGACGGGGTGGGTGGGTGAGAGGGCAGAGGACAGTGAGGAACAGTGAGGCTGGCCGGCAGGGGAGGACCATCCCTATACACCTGCCTGGTGCAGGCCTGTGAAGCTGGCCCTGACCCAGAGGTGGGTGATGGGAACCCAAGGCCCAGCCATCCACAGAGGAGCCTGTGGCCATCTGAAGCAGGACAGATTCAGGGACAGAACCTCTCGGAAACAGCTTGTTGCTACCTTGCTCAGCAGAGCTGGAGGACCCTCACTCAGCTCCACTATCATCCTCCCATCCCACATGCTCCCCCAAGACCCCCAGAGCAGCTGGCCTTGGTGTCAGCACAAGCAGAGGAGGGTATCAGGACATGTGCAGGGGAGAGCATCGAGACCGTGTGCAGAAGGGCAAAGTCATGGGCCGTGTGCAGAGGGAAGGGCATTGGGGCCGTGTGCAGAGGGAAGGGGCATTGGGGCCGTGTGCAGAGGGAAGGGGGCATTGGGGCCGTGTGCAGAGGGAAGGGGCATTGGGGCCGTGTGCAGAGGGAAGGGGCATTGGGGCCATGTGCAGAGGGAAGGGGCATTGGGGCCGTGTGCAGAGGGAAGGGGCATTGGGGCCGTGTGCAGAGGGAAGGGGCATTGGGGCCGTGTGCAGAGGGAAGGGGCATTGGGGCCGTGTGCAGAGGGCATGCTGCAGTCATGACCAGAGTGTGCAGCATTATGAGCAAGTGGCGCTCCTGGGCGTGGGTCCTTCTTGCTGTCATCTTCACCCTTGGGTTCTGGCCTCTCAGCACCCCTCGGCCCCATGCCCTCCACATCTCTCCATCTGCTGCTGCTTACAGAGTCCACCAGGAGCCCAGTGTCTCCAACTGAGAAAGGCTGTCACCGTGACTCGTCCGGCTGTCCTTGGTTGTGTCCCCATCCCTTCTCCTGTTCTCTGCCTCGTTCCTCTCCAGGGACTCTCGTCCCCCAGAAGTGTCTGCTGGGCCCATCACAGGGCTCTGGGCCTTTGGAGGTGTCCACAGACTTGCCCAGCCAACTGGGCACTGAGAAGGGCCAGTCTGGGCTGCAGCACAGCCTAAGTTCCCAGTTGGGCCCCCATAGAAATAGCCTGTTCTGGGTCACTCCTCCCCACCTCTGTCCCTGTGGGCTCAGCCTTCTGCTCTCCCTGCGGCTGCCTCATGGACAGAAGTGTCTCTGCACTGCCCACCTGTGGCCCTGTGTGGCCAGTGCCATGGCCAGAGCAGCCGGACTAGTCAGGCAGCTGTGCAGCTCCGTCCTGCTCTGTGGCCACTGTTCTAGCCCCACTGTGGGACTCAGTCTCTAGTGCTGGGCCAGGGCCCTGGGGTCCTGCCTGACAGAAACCAGCTGTTCAGCGTCCTGGTGACTGGACATCCCTATGGTCCCCAGAATATGCTGAATCTCCCTCAGGCAGCCCACACTCTCCTCCAACACCCCCCATCGCCACCAGCTTAGACACTACATCTCCAAGCCTCCACAGAACCCCCCCACCAGGTGAACCCCCAGGTCTCCACCACCGTGAACCCCCAGGTCTCCACCAGGTGAACCCCCAGGTCTCCACCACCGTGAACCCCCCAGGTCTCCACCACCGTGAACCCCCAGGTCTCCACCGCCGTGAACCCCCAGGTCTCCACCACCATGAACCCCCCAGGTCTCCACCACCGTGAACCCCCAGGTCTCCACCACCGTGAACCCCCCAGGTCTCACCCAACAGCCCAGCCTTCCAGCAGGACAGTCCCAAGCCCTGGTATACACAGCCCCCAGCACACATAGCGCCGCCCCACACACAGCCCCAGCACACGAGCCGCCAACACATGTACAACTACCTACACACTCACAGCCTCATGCACACTCACAGACCCCTATACGCTCATAGTACACACTCACAGACCCCTATACGCTCATAGTACACACTCACAGACCCCTGCACACGCACAGACCCCTACACACGCAGACCCTCACATACTCACAGAGCCCCTACACACGCACAGACCCCTGCACACGCACAGACCCTTACACACTCCCAGACCCATGCACACTCAGTCCCCTATACACACCCACAGACCCTTACACACTCACAGCCCCCTACATACACACAGACCCTTACACACGCAGACCCCTATATACACAGACCCCTACACAGACCCTACACTCACAGCCCATACACACTCACAGCCCCTACACACTCACAGACCCCCTACACACTCACAGCCCCCTACACACTCACAGCCCCCTACACACTCACAGCCCCCTACACACTCACAGACCCCTATACACAGACCCTTACACACTCACAGCCCATACACACTCACAGACTCCTACACACTCACAGAGCCCTCCACACTCACAGCCCCCTACACACTCACAGACCCCTACACACTCACAGACCCCTATACACAGACCCTTACACACTCACAGCCCCCTACACACTCACAGCCCTTACACACAGCCCCATACACACTCACAGACCCCTACACACTCACAGACCCCTATACACAGACCCTTACACACTCACAGCCCCCTACACACTCACAGACCCCTACACACTCACAGACCCCTACATACACACAGACCCCTACACACAGACTCTTACACACTCCCAGCCCCTTACACACAGCCCCATACACACTCACAGCCCATACACACTCACAGCCCCTACACACTCACAGAGCCCTCCACACTCACAGACCCCTACACACTCACAGCCCCTCCACACTCACAGAGCCCTCCACACTCACAGACCCCTACACACTCACAGACCCCTACATACACACAGACCCCCTACACACAGACCCTTACACACTCACAGCCCATACACACTCACAGCCCCTCCACACTCACAGAGCCCTCCACACTCACAGCCCCCTACACACACAGACCCCTACACACTCACAGACCCCTATACACAGACCCTTACACACTCACAGCCCCCTACACACTCACAGCCCCTTACACACAGCCCCATACACACTCACAGCCCCCTACACACTCACAGACCCCTATACACAGACCCTTACACACTCACAGCCCCCTACACACTCACAGACCCCTACATACACACAGACCCCTACACACAGACCCCTTACACACTCCCAGCCCCTTACACACAGCCCCATACATACTCACAGCCCATACACACTCACAGACCCCTACACACTCACAGCCCCTTACACACTCACAGCCCCCTACACTCACAGCCCCTACACACTCACAGAGCCCTCCACACTCACAGACCCCTACACACTCACAGACCCCTACATACACACAGACCCCTACACACAGACCCTTACACACCACAGCCCATACACACTCACAGACTCCTACACACTCACAGCCCCCCTACACACTCACAGAGCCCTCCACACTCACAGACCCCTACACACTCACAGACCCCTACACACTCACAGACCCCTATACACAGACCCTTACACACTCACAGCCCCCTACACACTCACAGAGCCCTCCACACTCACAGACCCCTACACACTCCACAGACCCCTACACACTCACAGACCCTATACACAGACCCTTACACACTCACAGCCCCCTACATACACACAGACCCTTACACACAGACCCCTACATACACACAGACCCCTGCACACAGACCCTTACACACTCACAGCCCATACACACTCACAGACCCCTACACACTCACAGCCCCTTACACACTCACAGCCCCCTACACACTCACAGCCCCCTACACACTCACAGAGCCCTCCACACTCACAGACCCCTACACACTCAGACCCCTACATACACACAGACCCTACACACAGACCCTTACACACTCACAGCCCATACACACTCACAGACCCCTACACACTCACAGCCCTTACACACTCACAGACCCCTACACACTCACAGAGCCCTCCACACTCACAGCCCCCCTACACACTCACAGCCCCCCTACACACTCACAGCCCCTACACACTCACAGACCCCTATACACAGACCCTTACACACTCACAGCCCATACACACTCACAGACTCCTACACACTCACAGAGCCCTCCACACTCACAGCCCCCTACACACTCGCAGCCCCCTACACACTCACAGACCCTATACACAGACCCTTACACACTCACAGCCCCCTACACACTCACAGCCCCTTACACACAGCCCCATACACACTCACAGACCCCTACACACTCACAGACCCCTATACACAGACCCTTACACACTCACAGCCCCCTACACACTCACAGACCCCTACACACTCACAGACCCCTACATACACACAGACCCTACACACAGACTCTTACACACTCCCAGCCCCTTACACACAGCCCCATACACACTCACAGACCCCTACACACTCACAGCCCCCTCCACACTCACAGAGCCCTCCACACTCACAGACCCCTACACACTCACAGACCCCTACATACACACAGACCCCTACACACAGACCCTTACACACTCACAGCCCATACACACTCACAGCCCCCTCCACACTCACAGAGCCCTCCACACTCACAGCCCCCTACACACAGACCCCTACACACTCACAGACCCCTATACACAGACCCTTACACAGTCACAGCCCTCTACACACTCCCAGCCCCTTACACACAGCCCCATACACACTCACAGCCCCCTACACACTCACAGACCCCTATACACAGACCCTTACACACTCACAGCCCCCTACACACTCACAGACCCCTACATACACACAGACCCCTACACACAGACCCTTACACACTCCCAGCCCCTTACACACAGCCACATACACTCTCACAGCCCATACACACCACAGACCCCTACACACTCACAGCCCCTTACACACTCCACAGCCCCCTACACACTCACAGCCCCCTCCACACTCACAGACCCCTACACACTACAGACCCCTACATACACACAGACCCCTAACACACAGACCCTTACACACTCACAGCCCATACACACTCACAGACTCCTACACACTCACAGCCCCCCTACACACTCACAGAGCCCTCCACACTCACTGCCCCCTACACACTCACAGCCCCCTACACACTCACAGCCCCTACACACAGCCCCATACGCACTCACAGCCCCCTACACACTCACAGACCCCTATACACAGACCCTTACACACTCACAGACCCCTACACTCACAGCCCCTACACACTCACAGCCCCCTACATACACACAGACCCCTACACACAGACCCTTACACACTCCCAGCCCCTTACACACAGCCCCATACACACTCACAGCCCATACACACTCACAGACCCCTACACACTCACAGCCCCTTACACACTCACAGCCCCCTACACACTCACAGCCCCTCCACACTCACAGACCCTCCACACTCACAGACCCTCCACACTCACAGACCCCTCCACACTCACAGACCTACATACACACTCACAGCCCATACTCACAGACCCCTACACACTCACAGCCCCTTACACACTCACAGCCCCCTACACACTCACAGCCCCTTACACACTCACAGACCCCTCCACACTCACAGACCCCTACATACACACAGCCCCATACACACTCACAGACCCCTATACACACAGAGCCCTCCACACACACAAGACCCCTACACATGCACAGCCCCGCCACAGTGTTCAGGGCTCCTGCATGATGGAGTCTCTCCCCAGGCATCTGGCAGGAGCAGGACATGGAGCCGGGGGACCCTGGCTCCGTGGACGAGGCCGTGGGCTCCACAGGCTGGAGCAGCCCCGACAGCCAAGGTGAGCAGCAGCCTCATCACAGCTCTCGCCCGAGTGTACTTACACCATCTCCACGGCATCTCACAGCACCTCACAGCATCCCACAGCACCCCACAGCACCCCACAGCACCCCACAGCATCCCAGAGGATATCATAGCATCTCACAGCATCCCACAGCATCTCACAGCATCCCACCAACAGCATCTCACTCCCTCCACATCCTCACCTGCATCCACGCGCCATCGGCCCTGTACCAACACACTCAGCCCAAGCGGGCGCTAAGCTGCTACTGGCATGGGCAAAGGGAAGACCCGTGTGCAAGGGCTCCTTGCAGCATAGAGCCACGGCCTCAGGAGCCCACCAGGCACAGTGCCACTGGTGGCCTGGAGGGGACGTGTGCATCGTGCAGAGGCTACGTGTGGACTTGGGGTCTTCACCCGGAGAACAGAGCAGCCCAGCACGCAGGTGTGGGACCCGCTGTCCCCGGCCTCAAGCCCTCTGTGTGGGACCCGCTGTCCCCCGGCCTCAAGCCCTCTGTGTGGGACCCGCTGTCCCCTGGCCTCAAGCCCTCTGTTCAGGGCCCAGGAACTTCACGGGACCACTTTCCATATTCCCAGTTTCCTGGAGCATCTGTCTTGGGGAGGGGGAGCAGAATCCGCATCCAGGCTGCCCCCACCTCCTGGAGATGCCAACTGCCCTTGCCTGCCCACTCACCTCCATGGCACCCCGGACCAGGAGGAGCATCCAGGCCTCCTGGAAATACTGGCAGAAGTGTGTGTCCACCTGCGCCTCACTGCTCGGGCCCCAGGGTCCCCGCCTCTAGTCAGTGTGAGGCGATAAGAACCACATGACTGAGAGCAGATGCCTGCAAGAGGTGGCCTCAGTGTTTCATGGAGGCTGGGGCAGCGCGACACCAAGTCCAGAGACCGCAGTGGGCACGGGGTTACACTGGGTGGGGAATGACCAAAAGGACACCAGGGGCTGACAGGGGTGGCGGGACGCGAACATCGGTGGGAGTGTGAGAAGTATCTGCTCGTGGCGTCTGAGCCAGGTCTCCACGGTGGAGCATCCCAGAGGCTGGCCTGCGGCACTGGGGACCAGTCACCGGCACTGGGTGGGGAGGCAGGCCTGAGACAGCCACATGTCCAGGGTCAGCAGGCCATGTGGGTGGTGGGACTGCAGCACTGGGGCCAGAGCCACGCGGCTCCCTGGCCACATTGCTCCCGGCCACGCTGCTCCTGGCCACGAAGCTTCCACACCATGCTGCACCCAAGCCACACTGCTCCTCCCGGCCACTCTGCACCAGTACCACGCTGCTTCTGGGTCATGCTGCACCCAGGCCACGCGGCACTCAGGTCACACTGCTCCTAGGTTACACTGCAGCGGGCCACTGTGCACCAGAGCCACCCTGACGCCATGCCATACTGCTCCTGGCCACTCCGAGCCCAAGCCATACTGCTCCTGGCCACTTTTCTGTGGTGAGGCAGGAAACCAGGCAGCCCCCCACCTCTGTCCTGCCTGCAAGCTCCAGATGGAGCCTGGACTATGTTCCGAGGCCAGGGGTGGGATGTTCCCGCGACTGACCCTGCTCTGCCCCTGCAGACAGTCAACCCTGGACGTCAGATGAGACGGTGGTGGCTGGGGGCACCGTGGTACTCAAGTGCCAGGTGCGGGAGCATGAGGACTCCTCCCTGCAGTGGTCCAACCCCGCCCAGCAGACGCTGTACTCGGGGAGAAGAGAGGTGAGCTAGCATGTCCCAAGGGAGATGGACTGTGGATGCCGGCATGTCCCAAGGGAGACGGGCATGCTGGTTGCCTCCCAGCCCCCAGTGAATCTGTCCTGTCTGTCAGACCTTGGGAGCTCAGGGACCTCAGGTCATGTCCAGCCCTGTGCTGGGGAGCCCAGAAAGGGACCGAGTGCCAGACCTGGCTATGCTCCGGACAGCTGGGCACCAAGTTCCACCGATCCCTTCCTGCAGCGGCAGGGCCCGGGGTGGGTGGGGGGGCGTGACAGCCACGCGCCCTGCACAGCCCTCCGCGACAACCGGATCCAGCTGGTGAAGTCGACGCCGCACGAGCTGAGCATCAGCATCAGCAGCGTGGCGCTGGCCGACGAGGGCGAGTACACCTGCTCCATCTTCACCATGCCCGTGCGCACCGCCAAGTCCCTGGTCACCGTGCTGGGTGAGTGCTCAGCCCGCCCCGTCCTCTCCTCACTCCTGGCTCCCAGGAGGCCCTGTCCACCCCTGCTTCGTCTCTGTGAACTGCACCCTTGGCCTCCATCCATCTCGGCTCTAGGGACCCCGCCCAGGTCTCCCCTGTTGGCCCCCAGATGAGGTCAGAGCCACCCACCTGTGTGCACTCCAGTGATGCCTGGCCAGAGAGTGGGGCCCCGCGTGGCATCCCTCCTGCTGTCCTGCTCTCTCCACAGGAATCCCACAGAAGCCTGTCATCACTGGGTACAGGGCCCCCTGCGGGAAGAGGAGAAGACCACCCCTGACCTGCCGGTCCTCGGGGAGCAAGCCCGCAGCCCAGCTCAGCTGGAGAAAGGCGGGACAGGTGCTCCAGGGTATGTGTCAGTGTGTCCGTCCTCTCTGTGTCTGTCCTGACTCTGTTTCCATCCTATCAGTGTGTCTGTCCTGTCAGTGTGTCCGTCCTGTCAGTGTGTCCGTCCTGTCTGTGTCTGTCCGTCCTGTCTGTGTCTGTCTGTCCTGTCAGTGTGTCCGTCCTGTCTGTGTCTGTCTGTCCTGTCAGTGTGTCCGTCCTGTCTGTGTCTGTCTGTCCTGTCTGTGTCTGTCTGTCCTGTCAGTGTGTCCGTCCTGTCTGTGTCTGTCTGTCCTGTCTGTGTCTGTCTGTCCTGTCAGTGTGTCCGTCCTTTCTGTGTCTGTCTGTCCTGTCAGTGTGTCCGTCCTGTCTGTGTCTGTCTGTCCTGTCAGTGTGTCCGTCCTGTCTGTGTCTGTCTGTCCTGTCTGTGTCTGTCTGTCCTGTCAGTGTGTCCGTCCTGCCTGTGTCTGTCCGTCCTGTCTGTGTCTGTCTGTCCTGTCAGTGTGTCCGTCCTGCCTGTGTCTGTCCATCCTGTCTGTGTCTGTCTGTCCTGTCAGTGTGTCCGTCCTGTCTGTGTCTGTCCGTCCTGTCTGTGTCTGTCTGTCCTGTCAGTGTGTCCGCTCCTGTCTGTGTCTGTCTGTCCTGTCAGTGTGTCCGTCCTGTCTGTGTCTGTCTGTCCTGTCTGTGTCTGTCTGTCCTGTCAGTATGTCCGTCCTGTCTGTGTCTGTCCGTCCTGTCTGTGTCTGTCCGTCCTGTCTGTGTCTGTCCGTCCTGTCAGTGTGTCCGTCCTGTCTGTGTCTGTCTGTCCTGTCTGTGTCTGTCTGTCCTGTCAGTGTGTCCGCTCCTGTCTGTGTCTGTCCGCCCTGTCTGTGTCTGTCCGTCCTGTCTGTGTCTGTCCGCCTTGTCTGTGCTCTGTCCGTCCTGTCTGTGTCTGTCTGTCCTGTCAGTGTGTCCGTCCTGTCTGTGTGCGCATCAGGCATGAGCAGAGAGAGCAGCAGGGCAGCAGCGTCAGTGGACACTCACGCACGCACATGTGTGTGCGCCTGTGCTGTGCGTGCATGTCATGCTCGTGTGCTTTCCCCTCTGTGCATATGGCGGTGTGCGTGCATGTGTGTGCATATCGGCTCCTGCTTCAGCGACATCTCGAGCTCTCGTGGTCTGCAGGCAGCCGGGCTCACCCGTGTTCGCGCCTGTTTCTCAGGAGAACCGACTCGGATCCAGGAAGACCCCAATGGGGAAGACCTTCACTGTCAGCAGCTCCGTGACGTTCCAGGTGTCCCGGGAGGATGACGGCGTGGACGTTGTGTGCGCTGTGAAGCACGAGTCCCTCAAAGGCGCTGACAGATCCACCACGCAGCGCCTTGAAGTCCTGTGTATGTCGGGGCGGGAGCGGAGAGCCACAGGGCAGCTGTGACTTCGAGGGGCACCAGGCTGGTGCGGGGGCTCACAGGCACCCTCTCCCTCCAGACACACCCACAGCCATGATCAGACCGGACCGCCGCACCCGGGAGGGCCAGAAGCTGCTACTGCACTGCGAGGGCCGAGGCAACCCCAGCGTGAGGACCTGCCCCTGCCCCTGCGGCACGGACCCCGCCTGCCCGGGACGCACCTCTCTGGGGATTCACCTGCCCGGGGACGCACCTCTCTGGGGACTCACCTGCCCGGGGACGCACCTCTCTGGGGACTCACCTGCCCGGGGACGCACCTCTCTGGGGGGACTCACCTGCCCGGGGACGCACCTCTCTGGGGACTCACCTGCCCGGGGACGCACCTCTCTGGGGACTCACCTGCCCGGGACGCACCTCTCTGGGGACTCACCTGCCCGGGACGCACCTCTCTGGGGATTCACCTGCCCGGGGACGCACCTCTCTGGGGACTCACCTGCCCGGGACGCACCTCTCTGGGGACTCACCTGCCCGGGGACTCACCTGCCTTGGGACCACCTAACCGTGCTGGGGCCAGCTGCCTAGGGATTCACCTGTCTAGGGACTCACCTGTCCGGGGACTCACCTGCCCAGGCCCTACATGCCAAGACCCCGCCCCAGGGTGCCCCCCGGGATTGCTCCATCTTGCCCCAACAGAACCTACATTGTATCACACTCTGGGGGCAGCTTAGCCTAGGGGTGGGGGCGCGGGACGGTGCTGAGCTCCTGCACTCTGACCTGTGACCCCACAACTGGCGGCTCCCAGTCCCCAGCAGTACCTGTGGGAGAAGGAGGGCAGCCTGCCGCCCCTGAAGATGACAGAACGCGCCTGATCTTCCCGCTGCTCAACAAGAGCGACAGCGGCACCTACGGCTGCACGGCCACCAGCAACATGGGCAGCTTCAAGGCCTACTACACGCTGAACGTCAATGGTGAGCTGCCATTTCCTCCAGCTGCCCAGCCGCCTCCCCCACCCTCTCGCGCCCTCGCCCCGCCCTCTTGCGACCCCTCTGTGTCCTGAGGATCCTCCCAGGGTGTTGCTGCTGCATGCGGACACCTGGTGGTGCTGTGAGTAACTGCAGCCCATCTCAGCAGGGGCAGTGGACACCTCCAGCACTGACCTAGAATTCCTCCCTGGTGCTGGGAACTGCACTGAGAAGCCCCGAGGTCTCCAGGCCCTGGAAGCCCTGGCTCTTCAGGAACACCCCCTCCCATAGCCTCCGCAGTGACTCCCAGCTTGATTTCCTGGGGCCTGTGTTTCGAGCTCTCTGGAAAAGTGGAGGCAGGGCCCCACACCACA
Organism: Cryptotis parvus; assembly: GCA_021461705.1. NCBI lineage: Eukaryota > Metazoa > Chordata > Mammalia > Eulipotyphla > Soricidae > Cryptotis > Cryptotis parvus. The sequence continues at coordinate 85,427 of JAJIBD010004041.1, forward strand.
GCGGGATCCGCTTGCACCCGTGTTTCCAGTCAGCCGCAGAAACTGGCCCGAGGGAACAGGGGCATCTGGATGATACACCACAGCCTGGCAGGGCATGGGGCGTCTGTGATACGGGACATGGGAACCACTCAGGGCCACACTGATGCCGGAGTCCACTCTGCCCAGCACCCAGGATCCACACTGCACGGCACCCAGGGTCTACACTGCACGGCACCCGGGTCTACACTGCACGGCACCCAGGGTCTATACTGCACAGCACCCAGGGTCTACACTGCAAAGTACCCAGGGTCTACACTGCACGGCACCCAGGATCCACACTGCACGGCACCCAGGATCCACACTGCACGGCACCCAGAGTCTACACTGCACGGCACCGGGTCTACACTGCACCACACCCAGAGTCTACACTGCACAGCACCCAGGGTCTACACTGCACGGCACCCAGGATCCACACTGCATGGTACCCAGAGTCTACACTGCACGGCACCCGGGTCTAGACTGCACAGCACCCAGGGTCTACACTGCACGGCACCCAGAGTCTACGCTGCACAGCACCCGGGTCTACACTGCACGGCACCCAGGATCCACACTGCACGGTACCCAGGGTCTACACTGCACAGCACCCAGTATCCACACTGCACGGCACCCAGGGTCTACACTGCACAGCACCCAGAGTCTACACTGCATGGCACCCAGGGTCTACACTGCACAGCACCCAGAGTCTACACTGCATGGCACCCAGGGTCTACACTGCACGGCACCCAGGATCCACACTGCACGGCACCCAGGGTCTACACTGCACGGCACCCAGGTTCTACACTGCACGGCACCCAGGATCCACACTGCACGGCACCCAGGATCCACACTGCACGGCACCCAGGGTCTACACTGCACAGTACCCAGGATCCACACTGCACGGCACCCAGGGTCTACACTGCACAGTACCCAGAGTCTACACTGCACAGCACCCAGGGTCTACACTGCACGGCACCCAGGATCCACACTGCACGGCACCCAGAGTCTACGCTGCACAGCACCCAGGGTCTACACTGCACGGCACCCAGGGTCTACACTGCACGGCACCCAGGATCCACACTGCACGGCACCCAGAGTCTACACTGCATGGCACCCAGGGTCTACACTGCATGGCACCCAGGATCCACACTGCACGGCACCCAGGATCCACACTGCACGGCACCCAGGGTCTACACTGCATGGCACCCAGGATCCACACTGCACGGCACCCAGGATCCACACTGCACGGCACCCAGGGTCTACACTGCACGGCACCCAGGTTCTACACTGCACGGCACCCAGGATCCACACTGCACGGCACCCAGGATCCACACTGCACGGCACCCAGGGTCTACACTGCACAGTACCCAGGATCCACACTGCACGGCACCCAGGGTCTACACTGCACAGTACCCAGGATCCACACTGCACGGCACCCAGGGTCTACACTGCACAGTACCCAGAGTCTACACTGCACAGCACCCAGGGTCTACACTGCACGGCACCCAGGATCCACACTGCACGGCACCCAGGATCCACACTGCACTACACCGAGAGTCCATACTGCGTTGTGCCCAGGGATACAGACTGGCCACAGGAAGGCTCCCAAGCAAGCGGCTGAGGCAGGGCCCTGTCCTGTTACACTCTGCCCCTGAGTCCTGTCACACCCCAGCCTGGACATTCTCTGACCATTCTGGGAGGACACACTTGGCTTGTGCATGCCCTGCCTGCAGGTGGGAGTGTCTGTGGGCTCCTGAGTCCATGGGCAGGGGTGGGAGATGTGGACCCCTGCCCAGAGGCTATTCCTGCAGACAGAGGGTCACTGTTTCTGTGCAGCATTGCCTAGCCCTGCTCCAGCGGGTACCTGCCACCCTGGGACTCTGTCACTCCTGCCTGGGAGGCTCCAGCTATCCGGTGGCTGGGGGAGCACTAGGGCGGGAGCACTAGGCCAGAGGGGCCTTCCCTGAGGGAGAGCAGCTTCATCCTTCTATCCATGGGTACACAGTGACTCACAAAGCCGCAGCCCCCGACGCTCCTCGGAGAGGCCCAGTGCTTCCCAGGGTCAGAGCGGCTCCAAGGCCACCTGCCCTGACCCACTGTGCCCCTCTCGCCTGCCCTGACCCACTGTGCCCCTCTCGCCTGCCCTGACCCACTGTGCCCCTCTCTCCTGCCCTGACCCACTGTGCCCCTCTCGCCTGCCCTGACCCACTGTGCCCTCTCTCCTGCCCTGACCCACTGTGCCCCTCTCGCCTGCCCTGACCCACTGTGCCCCTCTCTCCTGCCCTGACCCACTGTGCCCCTCTCGCAGACCCCAGCCCGCTGCCCTCATCCCCGAACAACTATCACGCCATCATCGGCGGGATTGTGGCTTTGTCGTCTTCCTGATGCTCATCTTGCTCATCTTCCTCGGACACTACCTGATTCGGCACAAAGGTGGGTGCTGGCGCGGGGCTGGGCGTGGGGGGCCGCTGCACAGCCCCAAACCTATGTGGAGGCCACAGCCCTCGGCCTGAGCCAGGTCCACACCTCCCTAGCCAGGCCCCTCCTGCTCCCTCACTGCTCCCTCCTTCGGCGCTCCCAGTTGCCCCATGGTGGCTTCCAGAGCTGACAGATGCTAGTCTGAGCCCCACACGCCACTGATGGTTTCCCTCTCACACACATGTTCAGACAACACAGCTCACAGTACAAGCTGGAAATCGCAATGAGAACTCATGCAGACGCTGCTTGTGGACACACACAGGCAGCCCAGGGCCCCTCACATGGCTCATAGACATGCACACACACACTGCAGACACGGACACAGTCCACGTATGTGTGTGCTGCCAGAGGCATCGACGGGCACACATGGCAACATAGACCACACATGCCGAGTGCACGTAGATCACACATGCCGAGTGCACATAGACCACATATGCCGAGTGCACACAGGCAGTCCGAAGTGGCCTGTGTCCACTGACAGGCCGTGGTGGTCCGTGGGCCTGTGTTGGTGAAGAATGCTTGCACTGGCACCGCAGGGCCCAGGTGGGCTCTCTGGAGGCCCAGCCCCTCCTGATGGGATCCCTGCCGTAGGCACCTACCTGACTCACGAAGCGAAAGGCTCTGACGACGCCCCGGACGCGGACACGGCCATCATCAACGCAGAGGGCGGGCAGGCGGGCAGCGAAGACAAGAAGGAGTATTTCATCTAGGCTCCGCCCGCCAGACCCAGGCTGCCAGGCCTTCACCACCTGGACTTGTACAGAGTGACCTCGGCCGCCCTCCTGCTTGCTGCCCGGCCCCTCCCCTGTACAGAATGTCTGCTTTGGGGGGACGGTTTTGTACCCTGTTTGGATTGGGGAGGGGGGGGGCGGGGGGAGGGGGCCCTCAGCCCTTTCCGTGGCTTCTCTGCGTTTGGGTTCTTATTTTTGTAACAATCCCAAATTCAATCCAACTCCAGGCTGGAGCGGCAGGGCCCTGGGTGGGGAGAGGAAGGGCAGTTGCCGCCTGGGGCTCTCACCAGCCCCTGCCCAGCTGCCCAGCCGCACCTTCAGACTAGACAAGGGCGCTCACCCACGCCTTGTGGCAGTGCAGTGAGGAGGACACAGCCCCCTATGGGACATGAAGGTCAGATCTGCACGGGGGAGTACTGAGCGCCGCCCTCCCTGCAGCGAGGAGGAAGCCAGGCCTTGGGGGAGCCCTCAGGGCCAGCAGTAGGGGAGAGGGCCAGAGCCTGGGGCAGCATGTGGGCCAGCACCCAGCTCTGGCCTGACACACGGTGTCCACTGCCCACCTGTCCTGCTTCCTGAGCACACCCGCTTCCACAGGCAGCTCAGCGAGAATCCTAAAGCTTCACTGCTCGGCGCAGTTCTCAGCTCTCCCCGACCCCCAGGCATGGTGTGGGCATAGTGCCCGTGTGTGTGGGCACAGACTACACAGTCACGTGTGTGTGTCTGTGCAGGGACCCTAGCGGCACGAGCACCTGTCTGCAGGTACGGCTGTGTGCACACATGTGCAGCGAGACGCCTGACATATGCAGTACATGTGCTTGCATCTCCGTGCACACAGGCGTGTGAGGGTGAGGCAGGGACTGTGGGCGTGGAGGAGAGCTGCTCAGCTGCTCCATCCTGGGGCCCGTGCCCCCCCCCCGGTGTCCCCGGTCCTGACATGTCTTTTCTCTGTTGCTGGTGCCAGCCCTTTCTCTCCTTGGATGTAGGCACTCGGTCCTGCCTCCGTTTCCCTAGAGGGAACCGGGGCATGAGGCCGTGTCCTTTGCTATGCAGCCCAGGCCTCCCCTGGCCCCTGACCTAGAATGACCATCACTTGTCCCCCAGTCTGCTCAGTGCCCTGTGCCAGGGGTCCCCAACCCCACCTGCCCTCCGTCTGTCCTGTCTTCCTAGTCCGGGCAGGGCGGGGGCCCGCAAGGCTGCTCTTCCCCCAAGAGCTCTTGCACCAGCCCAGAGGCGCAGGTGGCTCCCTCAGCACCGCCTCCTTCCCTCCAGGCACTGCCTGTGGGTCTCCCCGCTGCACGCCAGGGCCGGGCACTGACCCTCCACAGTTGGGGGGAGCTCCACCGACTCCAGCACCCGCTTTTGAGAACGGACTTTTCCTCTGAGCTGAAACACATTCTGTCCATATTACACAGAAGCCATATTTGTACGGGGCAGGGGGGTCTGTGCTGTGCGTGTCTGTCTGTGGGGTGCCGGGGGGTTGTGTATCTTTATAATCTTTCTAACCCTGTGCTAACCTCGAGGGGCCTCCCTCAATATATCTGGTCACCATGTCCTTGGGTCTTGTCCTTCTGTGCTCTCAGGGAGTAACAGGGGCAGCTGACAGCCCAGGTGGGACCCTGCCCTGTCCACGACACCCGGCTCTGACCAGCCATAGCACACGCCACGGGGCCTCCCCATGAGGACACTTGGAAGAGGAGGGGACTCCTCCATCTGTGGGGTCTTCATGCTGTGGGCCCCTCGGCCCACGGATGGTCCCACGGACATGGCAAAAGTAGACAGGCAGTTTCCAAACTCACTCCCCAGCCCCCGTGACATGGGGCATGAGGGATTCTGTGGGTGTAACCTCTGGTCCCCAGCCCTGGCAGGGCAACACTCCCCCTCTAAGAGGAGCCAGGCCCATGGGTGGGGCTCTCTCCCAGAGAGCAGGTGGGCACAGTTGGACCCTGTCCTCCCGCCCTCAAGGGGGCTACTCACTGCATAGACACTCTGCTCCCCCTCCCCCAGCAACTGGAGACAGAACCACAGACCCTCCCCAGGTCAGGGACCGGTTGGAGACCTTCCCTGGGTCAGGGACCCTCTGCCATGGCACCCAGAGGAGACAGTAACCTGACCCTGCACCACTTTGGCCCCTAGTGCCTGAAGCAGCTACCTTCAGACACCCACGCGGGCCTGCTGAGCTCACGTAAGCCATGTGCACAGGGACCCCGCGTGGCCTGAGCTGGGCTCACAACCTCTGCCCTCAGCAGCTCTCTGTCTCCGAGCCTAGAGCTCAGCCCTTCCCACTTCCTGCTCTTCCCGCACCTCCAGGAAACCCCAGCTCCTCTGCCCCGCCAGCTTGGGGAAAACTCACTTTCTAGGCCCCCTTTTCCCTTCCTGAAAGCGGGGCCCACCACGAACTTGACCTCCAGCCACCAGACAGGAAGCCCGTCCTCCCTCCTGGGCGGGCTGGCACCAGGCGTGGGGACCTGGCCCGGACCCCCTCCCACCTCCCTCTCAGCCAGCCCGTGTCCTCCTCGGGGTCCTCACTTATCGCCCTGCTGCAGCCACAGAAGCCAGCCTGGACCGGAGCTCAGGGACACATGGGGAACTGCCTGCAGCCGGTGAGTGCAGACCCTGCCAGGAGCCTATATCGCCCTTGCCCCTGGCCTGGACTCCAGCCCTGCTTCCCGACTTGCCCCTGAGCCGACCCCAGCCCTGCTTCCCGACCTTGCCCCTGAGCCTGGACTCCAGCCCTGCTTCCCAACCTTGCCCCTGAGCCTGGACCCCAGCCCTGCTTCCCGACCTTGCCCCTGAGCCTGGACCCCAGCCCTGCTTCCCGACCTTGCCCCTGAGCCTGGACCCCAGCCTCTGTGCCCATGCCCTATACCCCCCAGACCCTGCCAGCATCTTTGGCTCTGTGTAGACCCTGCACCCCAGGCTCTAGCCCCCCAGACACCGCTGGTTCCTCCTTTCCACCCTCCCCGCCCCTGGCTGCCCAGCACACAACTCAGCCCCGACCTGCCACCACACCTGGGTGCCCGCAATGTTCTGCCTGGTGCCCGTCTTGCAGACGTCTCCGGCCCTGGCCGACAACTCCAGCCAGCAGGACTGGGCAGAGTTCTGGGAAGAGGTGGGGATGAACGAGATCGTACTACGAGGGGGCGTGGACTACAGCGAAGCCGCCGCGTCCTGCGCCCTGCCGCTCCTGCCATCTGCTGGGCGCGTCCTCGCTGCCCTTCTTCCTCCTGGTCAGCGTCCTGGGCCTCCTCGCCAACGCTGCCGTCCTCTTTGCCCTCCTCCGGCCACTCTCCCACTGGCAGCACTGTGCTGACCGGCCAATCCTGGCCCAGTTGGCCACAGGCAGCACCCTCTTCAGCCTGGCGCTGCTCCTCCTGGCACCAGGGCTGGGTGGTGCCCGCCCGGCCCCTCTGTGCCACCTGGCACACCTGGTGTGGCACAGCTCGGCCTTCGTTCAGGTGCTGCTGATCGCGCACCGGGCCTGTGTGGGCCCCCGGGAACTGGGAGCTGGTTGGTTCCCACGCCTGGTGCTGGCGGCTCTCTGGGTCGTGGCAGCCCTCCTGGGGCTGCCCAGTGCCCTTAACAATGGCTCTTCTCAGGGGTCATGTCCCCTGGGCCAGAGCTGGGGTCTGCTGTACACCACTCATGTCACCTTCTGCTGGTTCCTCTTTGCCATGCTGCCCCTGGGCCTGGCAGGTGCCAAGGGGCTGATAAAAGCCTTGGGCAAGGGCCGTGTCCACGGGTAGATGTGCTGTGGGTGTGGTTCATTTTCTGGTGGCCATACGGGGTCATGCTGGGAGCGGAAGAGCTAGTAAAGTCCCGGGTAGTGGTTCTACCCTCATGCCAGGCCCAGCAGACACAAGACCTGCTGCTACAGCTGGCAGAAGGCCTGGCCATGGTGCATTGCATGGCCACCCCCTTGCTGCTGGCCCTGGCCTGCCACCAGGCTCGCCACCCCACAACTGCTACCGGCTCCAGGTCCCAGCCCTGACCCCCATGTAGGCAAACCCCAACCCAATAAAGTCTGTGCCGCTGCCCCAGAGCGCTCCTGATCCTCGGTCCCTTGTGTGTTATGGAAGGGGAGGCCAGTCCGTGCGGGCAGTGTTCCCAGCTAACATGCAGGTGGCCAGGGCCCAGCACTGCAGTCCTTATGGTCTTGGGATGAGGTACCAGAGCTCATGAGGGACAGGAGCAGTGCTGAGGGGCTCTGTGTCCACACGGCATCTTCCCACTCTCTGGCCACCTGCCGTGAGTATGCTAACACCAGCTTTCTGAGTACTGGACCCTCAGTTCCTGAGTCCAGGGGCACACCTGGAGAGAAGGCCAGTAGGACCCTGGGGCCGGGCCTATGTGCTAAGCCCCTGTGGGTTATGTCTCCCAGCTGCCCCCACCAGCACAGCCCACAAGAGGGAGGTGAAAAGCCCCTTTTGCTCAGAACCCTCCAGGTCTCCCCCAAATCCCAGTTCTGGGTCACTCCCTCTCCCACAAACGTGCCTCCCACCCTCGCGATCCTGGGCCCTTCAAGGTGCTTTTATCCGCTTCCCCCCTTCCCACTGAGTTGGGGGCTCCCTAAGTAGTCCCGGAAGCCCCCACCACCTCCTGTGTTTGCTCTCTGAACTCTGCTTAGCAGGTGCCCCACACCCCATGCCGGTCTCCTAGAAACCGGTAGGTCAGCTCTGATTGGTCCTTCCTAATGGGAGGCGGGACCTGGGGGTCTAGAGGGTCCAATCGGAGAAGGGAAGGATCAGGTTATGGATCTCCATGACGATTCCGCAGGTCTCCAGCACAGCCTCCAGACACCCCGGGGTCCCCTGGACATTCCAGGCTCCAGGAGCTGCTGGATTGGGGCAGGCCTGAGAAGAAAGTGGGGAGTCTCCGGAGCTGTCTCCACTTTCCCAAGGCGCAGGCAGAGGTGGGCTGTTGATAAGCAGTGGGGAGAGGCGCCCTCCACCACCTGGAGGTCTTATCAGGCTCCCTGAGCCCCAACTGGGGAATGAATGAACCTCAGGACACCTTTGATTCCTTCCCCCCCCCCAGCCTCCACCTGCCTCCTCCTCGAGGTGGGCCCGCACAGGGGGCCTATGTGAGTCAGGGGGGAGACATGGGTGCCCTCCTCCCTAGGTGGGCCGCACAGGGGCCTATGTGAGTCAGGGGAGAGACATGGGTGCCTCCTCCCTAGGTGGGCCGCACAGGGGGCCTATGTGAGTCAGGGGGAGAGACATGGGTGCCCTCCTCCCTAGGTGGGCCGCTCAGGGGGCCTATGTGAGTCAGGGGGAGAGACATGGGTCACTTTCTCCCCCATCCACATCTGGGGTCCTGAGACCCTCAGCTCACCCAGGCCTTGTAGTTTCTTGGAAAACTTGGAAAAGAATTTCAGGAGTGGGCAAGCAGTGAGGTAAAACATTTTATTACGGAGGCTTTAGCATGGGGGGAGGGGGAGGAGAGAGAGAGAGAGAGAGAGAGAGAGAGAGAGAGAGAGAGAGAGAGAGAGAGAGAGAGAGAGAGAAAGAGAATGGGCTCAAGAAGAATAGGGCTTCTCCAAAGTCTGAGAGAGCCCAGTATGGCCTTTAAGGCTGACTTTTGTATGGATTTTTAAGTTGCCTTGGCCTGGTGTTTTTCAGGAGGTGGAGGTGAGAGTCGATTATCAGGGGCTGGTGTCTGGAATGGGGGCAGTCTTTTTGAAATCCCTTTCCCATCTTTCTCAGTGTCTCGTGGCCAGGTGAAGCCTCCGGTTCCTGTTTGTGCATGGTGGGCTGTAGTTTTCCGGCATTCATGTAACTGGTTTTAGGTTCCAGGAACTCAATTTGCCCTGGGCTCTCCGTGCAGCCTGGCATGGCCTGTTGTCGCCCAGAGCTGAGCTCCCAGATAGGGAGACAGCTCGGCTGCGTAGAGGTGGCGGGAGCCCACGGAATGTGGGGGGTAGCGCTGCTCCCTTCACCCCCACCTCCACCCTCACCCACCTTCCTTGCATCCGAAGACCACCCCCTGCATCCTAAACCCACTCATGAAGACTATGGGTGCCACCCCAACAGCCCAGGGTCAGACTCACAGCCAACAAGCCAGACTCCAATAGCATGGCCTGTGGACAGGTGTATCAGGTACAGCCTGTGGACAGGTGTATCAGGTACAGCCTGTGGGGGTGTTAACAATTCACAGATTCACCCTGGCTTTGTGTCTCTGCACCCTGGGGTGCTTTGGGGTGCAGGGCCAGTAACTATCTGGTCATTCAAGAGGTCTTCAGCCAGAGGCCTGTGGACGACAGGCACCGAGGACTTCAGGGCCTGGCTGTAGGCGTCTGGATGGGCTGGGCCTTTGTACACAGGTGCTGGGCTCCTGTCCCTAGCTGTTGCTTAGGTTTGTCAGGGAAAGAACCACACCCCCTGGTGTAGCTGCTCCCCTCTCTCTGCCCCCTCCACATCACCTGCTCCCCTAGTACTCCCCCATAGGGCAGTTCGAGCCCTAGACCCAACGCCCAAATTTCCTGGAGAGCCCCAGGTAGTTATAGTGTCTCCTGCACCCAAACCCGGACTGAGGGACAGTCACACAACCCTGGTCCCTCAGCCTCCTCAACTGCCTTTGGCCTGCCTCTGGATGGAGTCTCCTCGCCCAGCCTCAGGCAGCTCCAGTGTCTTGGCCACCAGGCTACACCGCCACGGCGCCTCAGTGAAACCCTCCCCAAGCCTCGCCAGACCCAGGGATGTGCCCAGCACCCTCACCATTGACCCCACAGCTCGGCATTTCAGGACCTTCCATGTCCGGCACGCATCTTGCGTTGTGCTGGCCTTGTTCTGCCCATTGTTGCCCCATCCCAGAGCTCAGAGAACCAGGATACTGCCCGCCTCTTCAGGGCAGACACAGCAGTAGTTGTGGGTACTGGTGTCACTGCTGAATCCTGCATGAGCAGGGCAGAGCCCTGGGCTGGGGAGAGGCCCTCTATTCTCTTGTGCTGCATGCAGAAACCAGCCCTGGGGCTGACGACAGCGTGGCTCCCCCAGCCCCATCCTTGCACCCCACACCTATATTGGAGGCTCAGGGAGGCAACAGAGAAGGTCGACAGGAGATTCGCCCCCAGATCCCAGGCCCCGGGAGGGGAACAGGATTCCTTGCAGGGGCCTGAGTCATTCAGGCCTGGGCTACGCCTGGCTCTTGGGGAAGAGCTCCATCTGGTGTCCATGCCCTGCCACTGCATGCTCACCACGCCCAGAGAAACGGGAACCCCCAGACCCTGGAAACCTCTAGGGCCAAGCAGGAGCAGAGTGAGAAGCCAGCAGCCTTGCAGGGGTAGGTAGGTCCTGCTAGAGTGCCCTGGGACAGCAATAGCCGGTTCCCCAAGGTGTCTTTTGAGCCACCCAGAGATAGTTACTGATGGACTCACCCCACCCATGCCCAGCACCTAGAGGGACCTGTGGGTGAGTCAGGGGTGTTGTTCCTTGCCTCATGAACTCTCCCTGTATCCGTTGCATAAGTTTGAGCTTCAGGGGTCTGGTAGACACACAAGTCCCTATGCCCACACTGCCCCACCCCTGTGGCCCAGCACAAGATGTTATGACTGCACAGCAGAAGAGGATGCAGCACACCCGTGACCAGGTGGGCTCCTCCCTGTCTGCCTGGAGCACTGTGGCCCGCCCACATTGGAGGAAAGAAACTGCAGAGAGAACACGCCCCACAGAGGCCAGCACCCACTTCTGCAGCAGCTAACCAGCCCTGGCCAAGCGTCCCTCTCCCTCTCTTGGTCCCGTTTTTTTTTTGTTTGTTTGTTTGTTTGTTTGTTTGTTTTTTGCATAACACCCAGCAATGCTCAGAGGTTACTCCTGGCTCTGCACTCAGGAATTACTCCTAGCGGTGCTCGGGGGACTATATGGGATGCCGGGGATGGAACTCGGGTCAGCCACGTGCAAGGCAAACGCCCTACCCACTGTGCTATTGCTCCAGCCCCTGGCCCCATAATTAAGACTTGCCAAACACAGCCCAGCTCCTAGAGAAGCAGAAATTTTATCACCCAAGATGGAGAAATGGAGGCAAAGAAGTGACAAGGGTGGAAGGCAGGTGATGCCCAGGGAAGCCCCCCGCCCGCCCAAACACGGGACACCACATGGGCTGCAGCCGAGGCCCCCACAGAGGCATGACCACGCATATAGCCAACAGTGAGTTGATTCACAGATGCTCTGCTCCCTCCTGCCCCCATCCCTGGGCAGGTGACCCGGACATCTGTTCTCCTGACCAACACTGTCCCCTCAACCGAAAACCATGGCCCTGCGCCTCTGTCTTTTGTCCACCAAACAAAGAGCAATTGTGTCCTAATACCCGTGGGGTGTAGCGGTGGGGTGGCTGCTGCCGGGAGGGAATGCAGAGTGAATGTGAATGTGAAGACTCCACAGACAGAAAAAAAAACTTAATTCTCTTGTCAAAGGTGTCCTCGGTGATAACCGAGTGCAGCCCATGCCCTTCATGCTGATGCGCAGCTCCATGGACACCCAAACAAGCACACAGCCCTGGGTGTGGACAGCCGGGCACCCCAGCCAAGTCGGAGGCGGGTGTTGGCTCCTGCTCTGTGAGGCCAGGTCATTTTCATTGTCCCAAGATGCAGAGTCACTGAAGCAAAGTTGCAACATTTAAATTGACCAGTGGGACTGATAGAACTTTATCAGGAAAAAAAAAATAATCCAATCCTATAAAAAAATGAAAGAAATGAACAGAAACTTTGTCAAAGAAGAAATACAAATGACCAAATGCTCTTCATAACTAATCATCAGGGAGATGCAAATCAAAACAACACTGAGATATCTCACACCACAGAGACTGGCACACATCCAAAAGAACAAGAACAACAAATGCAGGCATGGATGCGGGGGAGAAAGACACTCTCGTCCATTGTTGGTGGGAATGCCGACTGATCCAGCCTTTTTGGAAAACAATATGGGCATTCCTCAAAAAACTAGAAATATGACCCAGCTGGCACAGCCACCACAACCAGCAACAGCGGAAGAGGGACACTCCAGACCCACAGCTGTGCGCTCGGCCCCACATGGAGCAGCCCAAGGAGTTCTGTAGGGTGGCAATGACTCAGCCAGCCCCTGGCTGAGTCCAACATAGCTCCTAGAGCTATGTTGAAAACGGTAGGTCAGTTCACTCACACGTGCAGGGGGCATGCTGGCTGGACTTGGAGTGGGAATTTGGGCTCCTCCTCCCATTATTCCACCTCCATGTTGGCAGGCGTGGCTGCAAGCTCCCAACCACCACAGGCAGCAACAGCGGAAGAGAGACACTCCAGACACAGCTGTGCTGGCGCGCTGCCGCTCCACAGCCACGCGACAGTCTTAGACAATAAAGGAAGTTAGGACCAGGTTCTTCCCAGGATCTTTCACATTTATACACTCTATACAGTTCTAGGCAGGTTCTAGCCCTGGCCCATCAACCCAGTGATTCTAGCAAGATGCCAGAGGAACCCCCACATCATGAGGTCAGTCATTCTCAACATCCAGACTCCACAGCTCCTCAGAGCTCCACCCAAGAGAAAAGCCGAACTCTCCTCATTGCAATTCATTGGTAAATGCAAGAGATGAGAGCCTACTACTGAGAGTGTACTACCCACACAGCAGAGCCTGGCAAGCTACCCATATCATATTTGATATGCCAAAAAAACAGTAACAATCACAGACCTCATTCCCATGACTGAAGGAATGGTTTGAGGCTCTTTGTGTTCCTGGAGTGAACATGTGCCCTTGGGCAACACTAGCTCACAACAGGATTTATGGAGATGTTACTGGTGCCCACTTGAGCAAATCGATGAACAATGGGAAGACAAGTGATGCAAGTGATGACCCAGCAATACCATTCCTGGGACTGTATCCTGGGTGTTGGATTACTTGCTATATTTGCTAGCCTGGGTTTTTATATTGCTAATGAAGGATTGCCCCAGCCTCTGCATAGGACTGATCTATAGCAGTTTGGGGGTCAGAGTCTCTCTGTGTGGAGTTGAGTAGGAGTAAGGTGTGTGTGTGTGTGTGTGTGTGTGTGTGTGTGTGTAGAATAAAAAAGCCTTAGATTTTCCAGAACTGGTGATCTTGCTCTCTTTGTCCATCAGCTGGAATGAACAGTCATTGGCCACCCTGAACATGACCAGGAACCCGATGGGCCCTGATACTATTGGGGACACAAACACCCCAACACTGGGGATCTGAGAACACACAGTGGAAACACCATCTGCACTTCTATATTCATTGCAGCACTATTCTCATTAGCCAGATGTGGAAACAACCAGAGTCCCTGAGAAGAGACTAAAAAAATACAAAGAAACTCAGGTACATCCAAATAATGGAACTACACAGCCACCAGGAAAGATGAAGTCATGAGATTTGCTTAAAAATGAATGTGAGGGGGGCCGGAGCGATAGCCCAGCGGGTAGGGCGTTTGCCTTGCACGTGGCCGGCTTGTGCCGGCCTGGGTTCGATTCCCGGCATCCCATATGGTCCCCCGAGCACCGCCAGGAGTAGTTCCTGAGTGCAGAGCCAGGAGTAGCCCCTGAGCATTGCCGGGTGTGACCCAAAAAAAAAAAAAAAAAAAAAAATGAATGTGAGGGACCACAGAGACTGGTGCATATTCAAAAGAGCAAGAACAACAAGTGCTGGCATGGATGCGGGGGAGAAGGGGCCCCCTTGGGACTCCCATCCATTGTTGGTGGGAATGTCGACTGCTACAGCCTTTCTGGAAAACAATATGGACATTCCTCCAAAGAAATTGAGCTCCCATTTGACCCAGATATATCACTCCTGGGGATATACCCTGGGAAGCCAAAAACACACAGCGGAAACACCATCTGCACTTTTATTTTCATAGCAGCTCTACACAATAGCCAGAACCTGGAAACAACCAGTGTGCCCGAGAACTGATGACTGGATAAAGAAACTTTGGCATATCTACACAATGGAATACTATGCAGATGTTAGGAAAAGTGAAGTTATGAAATTTGCCTATAAATGGATGGACATGGAGAGGATCATATTGAGTGATATCAGCCAGAAGGAAAAAGACAAATATAGAATGACTGCATTTTTTTGCATGACATAAATATCACTTCACTTGATCACTTGACATCCCATTTTGCTCGAGTGGGTGCCAATAGTATTTCCATTTGACCCTATCACGTGCCAGTGTAGCCCAATGGCATCTGCTTGCTATAGGAATACGAAGAGCCTCAAACTGTTCGTTCAGGGTCTTGATGAAGAAGTCTGACCATCTTGTAGGTGGGCGGCCATGTGATCTTTGGATGTCCTGTGGGATCCAGTCGGTGAAAGCTCTAGTCCAGCGGTCGTCTCTAAATCGCATTACATGTCCAGCCCATCTGGTTTTTGATTCCTTGGCAAACGAGACAGCGTCCCTGAACTCTGGATCATCAACAGAGGTCGGAACTCCGGATTCCTTCTCTCATTGAGTGAGGCGTGATATTCTAAGCATAGCTCTTTCAAATTCCTCTTTGGGAGACCCTAATAGCATTCTCATCCTGTTTTTGTAGGGTCCAGATCTCTGAGGCATATGTTAATGCAGGGAGAATGGTGGAGTCGAAGAGATGTTCCCAGAGCCAGAGGTTCTTTGTTCTTTTAGCCATTTCTTCGATGCTCTTGAAGGTGTTCCACACTGCTCTCTTCCCCTGCGCAGCTCAGGTTTTAGGTCATTCATCATGTGGAGTTCTCGACCTAGGTACACATAACTGCTGCATTCAGAGATGTTTGTTCCATTGAGAGTGAATGGGGCGTCTAGAACTAGTTCATTTTTAATAAACATTGTTTTGTTGAGATTCAGTTGTAGATCTATCTTTCCTCGTTCTCAGTCAAAGTTAGCCAGCATTTGTGCCGCTTGGCTAATGTTTGGTGTTATTAGAACAATGTCATCAGCAAAGCGGAGGTGGTGTAGTAGCTGACCATCTATCTTCACTCACATTCCTTTCCATTCTAATTGTCTAATGACGTTCTCGAGGATGGTGCTGAAGAGTTTCTGTGAAATGGTATTACCCTGGACTTAGAGATGACTACAAGAGTATGCTACCTGCACGGCAGAGCCTGGCAAGCTACCCGTATTGTATTTGATATGCCAAATACCAGTAACAATTATAGACCTCATTCCAGAATGGATTGAGGCTCTTTTTGTTCCTGGAGCAAGCAGATGCCCTTGGGCTCTACTAGCATGAGACAGGACATATGGAGATGTTACTGCGGCCCGCTCGAGCAAATCGATGATGAACGGGAAGACAGTGACAGTGACAGGTATTACCCTGCCAAATCCCTCTTTTGACATCAATGATCACTTCCTTGTAGAATAGTCTGGTGGTGAATCCGTAATACAGCTCACGAAGGATCTTGATGGGTTTGAATGCCCTGCTTGGCTAGGGCTTTGATGACCTCTTCGGTTTCAACAGAATCAAAGGCTTTCTTTTAAATCAATGAATGTGAGACAGAGCAGTTTCTTGAACTCCCTACAAACCTCAATGAGCTTGGTTACCTTGTGGATATGGTCGATTGTGCCGAATCCTTTTTTGGAAGCCAGCTTGCTTGCATGGTTGTCCTTCATCTAATGTTTTGCCAATCCTGTTCAGGATGACTCAAGTGAACAGCCTGTAGATGACGGACAACAGGCAGATGGGGGCAATACTTGCCAATGTCGTGGATGTCTCCCTCTTTGAACAGTAGAACTGTCCTGCTGGTTTTCCATTGGTACAGCACCTTGCATTCAGACAGGTAGCGTGTGAAGAGCCAAGCCAGTATATTGATGAGTACTGACGGCAGATTCTTCAGGTGTTCAGGTCTGGGCCGGGTGCCGTTCCCTTCTTTACCAACGAAATGGCATGTCGGATTTCAGAAGGGAGAATGTTGGGAACGACATATCCATCCTGTGGAATTTGTTATGTGGGCAGGTAGACGTGGCTATCAGAGAGATCTGAGTAGAAGTCATGGATAATCTTCTCAATTGCCTTTTTGGAAGATGTGATAGACCCATCAGGACGTTGGAGGACAGTCATCTTGGTCTTATAGTTGGCGGAAGGATAGGCGGGCATTGCAAGTGCTTTTCCCGGCTTCTGCTGCATCGGCCAGTATTTCTGCTCTTCTCTCTTTGATATAAATGTCTCTTTGACACATATATGGTCAGGCAAACAAGGATCAAGAGGTTTTGTCAAAGGTGGAAATTGCCACAAATGTGTGGAATTCAGAGGTTAGGTAAGAGAGAAGGGAACAATGTGCTAATAATTGTCAAAAATGCTAATACCAACCTAGACTGGGCATTAAAAACAGGCAAAAGATACATATGATAACATCTAAGTGTATGTTTTACAATCCACAATATTTAAGAGAAGGGAGAGAGAGAGAGAGAGAGAGAGAGAGAGAGAGAGAGAGAGAGAGAGAGAAGAGATAAAGAACCTGCCATAGAGGCAGGCTTGAGGAGGGGCGAGGGAATCAGGAACATTGGTGGTGGGAAATGGGCACTGGGTGCTGGAACACTGTATGACTGAAACCCAAACATGAACATCTTTGTAATTGTATATCTCACGGTAATAAAATATTAATTAATAATAAAATGTTAAATAATAATAAATATTAAAATATATTTTAAATGGATAATAAAATATTTTAAAAAATGAATGAGAAGGGCCAGAGCGATAGCATAGTGGGTTGGCATTTGCCTTGCATGTGGCCATCCTGGGTTCAATCCGGCATCCCATAAGGTCCCCCAAGCAGTGCCAGGAGTAATTCCTGAGTCAGGAGTAACAACTGAACATAGCCGAGTGTGACCCAAAAAAGGAAAAGTAAAAAATAAAATAAAATAACAATGGATGTGAGGGCCAGAGTGATAGTCCAGCAGGTAGGGCATGTGTGGCTGACCTGGGTTCGATCCCGGCATCCCATATGCCAGGGACCTCGAGCACCGCCAGGTGTCATTCCTGAGTGCAGAGCCAGGAGGAACCCCTGAGCATTGCTGGGTGTGACCCAAAAGGCAAAAAAAAAAAAAAAAAAAAGATGTGAGGCAGGTAGATAGGGAAGGGCTCGTGGCAAATGGAATCTCTGAGAAGCAATAAACCCAGCCGTCCTGAAGCTGCGAGAATTAAGGCCTGGGCCTGATGAGATCTTCCTGGAGCAAGTGAAGGGTTATGAGAAGGTGGGATAATCCACTTAGAGAGAAGCTCCAGCAGGAACAAAGATCAGGAAGAGAATTTCAAAGACCATTCACCACTCCCAACACTACTCCCTTGACAAACAATTGACTCTCACCTAAGTAAAAGTCCCACATGAAGGCAACTTGAGAAGAAACCCTATAAAGCCTTGACAAAAGGAAGGGCGCATGCACTGCCCGAGTCCATGTGGCTGAGCACATGTGTTGCCCGCATCTCCCCTCTGAGATGTGCTTCCATGCTTTCATAGCGAATGCTGGGATGTGTACTGGGGCTCTCGCCACCTTTTGGAGAAGCCTACGTTCCTCTTTCTTGAGCATGTCACTCTCTCTCTCTCTCCTCTCTCTCTCTCTCTCTCTCTCTCTCTCTCTCTCTCTCTCTCTCTCTCTCTCTCCCTCCCTCCCTCCTTCCCTTTACTCACAACCATCAAATAAAGTCTTTTTTTTACTTCACTGCTCCTCCTCCTGAAATTCTTCTGAGAGGTAAAAGAACCTGCAGGCCAGGTAAGGCCTCACCCTTTCAGCCAGTCCTGGGGCGGCGTCAAAGCCACCCTTGGGGGCTCACTGACTTCAGGTGGACATCGAGAGGTCTCATTTGTGTGAGACAAGTGAGATGGAAAGGGACAGACAGAATGATTGCATTCATTTGCAGGATAAGCAAAAAAACAGTATGAGACGAATACCCAAGATTCCGTGTCTGCCTGATGCTTATCCAGTTGCTCTTACTCATTGCTGTTGTTGTTAAAACAGCATTTTAGTTAAACAAGACTTTAGAAAAATTAGGTGGAGCAGATGATCCTTAAATTAAAAAATCATGGTCTTGGGTAGAAATAAAATTGATTTTGTGTTACCTGTAGTTCTGCTCTGAAGAGTTGCTGTTCTGAGCAGAATTATTAACGCTATTAACTTGGTAACAAAAGCTTATGACCACCACCACCAATATCATATATTATCTCAGAAATGTTTCTCAAAATGTGTCTTCCCAATTTAAAAGAAAATAGTTTTACAAATTCGAAGGTGACAGCAATTAAAACACACAACAAAAAATGATAGCCTATTCACCAAAAGCATCATAGAGAAAGAGAAGGCATTCCCCAAACTGAAGAAGCTTCAGACAAAACTCCTTCTATTAGCTCTCTACAGCCCACTTGAAAGTTCTAGAGTCCCCAAAAAATGAGCAGGGAAGGGGAACCAAGAGCAGTGCGGGAGGAGGCACTGGCCTTGCCGGGGCTGACCCTGGCTGCATCCCCTGAGCACTGAGTCCCCCAGCACTGCAGGCACAAGGAACCTGGCACTGAGCCACCTGTCCAGTTGCCAGGGACACCTGTGGGGTCTCTGGGCCTCCCTGAGCACTGCCTGGGAGGTGGAAGCCTGCCCCCACTCCACCAACAGAAACAAAGAAAGCCCCGAAAGTGAGCAGATGCCAGGCCGGGCTGTAGGCTCAGCGGGCAGCAGGCTGTTGGCACAGGACTGAGCTGCATGTCTGTTTGGGGAGGCCGTGGTTCTCGCCTTAATTCCAGAGCCTCCCACCAGTGCGCCTACATACCCCTTCCAGTTACAGCACTGCCCAGTTACTCTTAGGAACTCTTAGGCCTTCGCTCGATACAGACTCTCCAGAAACAGACATGTAAAGGAAAATTTATCAGCTCAGTGCTTAAAAGATCTCTGAAGACCCCTGAGCCAGAGAGACTCGGAGGGCATGTCTTGCGTCAACTCTCAGATTTTATACCTTCTTCCACACAAGCAACAAGGTTGACACGGTGGAGCTAAGATGAAGATCACCAGGTCATTTAGCCAATCATCACCCAAGGAACAAGTAGCCATCTGGGGAGTGGAATTTGGTAAAAGGGAGCTCCAGGCTCTCTCTCCCTCTCTTGCCAGCTCGCTCCCTCTCTAAGTACACACTCTCTGGACTCACTCCCAGAGCAGGTAGGGAAGCATTCCCAGGTACAGGGGCCCAGTATAGATAGGCCACACAAAGCTAGACAAGAGCAGGTACAGGGCAGGGTGGCCTAGGAGGCCCAGGATAGCTCAGATTCAGGCAGGGCTCGGATGCCCAGAAAGTGTAAGGTACTGAGCACAGGAGTCTCAGGGGTACAGGGCTGTGGCAGAGTGTACAGAGTAAGGGAAGCTGGAGCACAACAACAGGGACTGCTGAGGTACAGTTGGGAGGCCCAGAGGCAGGGACAGAGAACACACGTGCATGTGACTTTGGCCAGAGGCTGGGGAGAGTGCACACGGGACAGAGAGCAGAGCAAGGACAGGACCTGGCTATCATACACAGGAGGCAGTAGACTGCATGGGACAGGACAGGGAATTCGTCCACGGGTAATAGAGAGGCCTAGACATTGGCGGAGGGACCTGGAGCCATATGTACAATAAACTTTCAATCTTCCGAATTTTGTGTACAAATCTTTCATACAATTCTCAAGAACCCACCAGCATTAGAAATCCACTTTCACATTAACAGGTCTACCTGCACACATTATTTTATCTCAAGCAAAGGAGTACAGAAGCAGACACAGAGATTAAGATTCCCTAAGTCCTCGTGACAGGACGCTAAAACATACATCATGTAAGGGGACACCATCTGGGGGTCTTTTCCCTTCTTGGCCAGGCCCGATTAGCCTGTCTTTACATTCTGTCCTGGCCCCCAGTATGTCATGCTTTAGGTTAGGCTTATTCTTGTGAGAAAATGTTCCTACTGGATATTACTGCTGAGTCACACTAGCATTTGGAAAAATAACACCAAAGGACTCATGGGGCCTTTGGCACCTGGTTCAAACACTGCAACGAGCTCCAAGTTTGGCACCTGGTGTTCAAACACTGCAACCGGCTGAGCAGACTATGCACACCCAATGACTACAGAACTCCTGGTTCCTGCAAGTGTTACAGCCCTCGCTCCTCCTTTGAAAGCAATATCAAGTGCAGTGTTACTCAAGCCCTTCCAACAGTTCAATTCTGTATGTAAAGGAAACCCAAGAGCAGCAACACTTGGCCATCCGTGACCCCAGCTCACACCCACCCTTCAGGACATGCTCCTCCAGCTCACACCCTCCTCCCTCCTCCAGCTCACACCCACCCTTCAGGACATGCTCCTCCAGCTCACACCCTCCTCCCTCCTCCAGCTCACACCCACCCCTTCAGGATATTTGGTCCCCTGGCGAGGCAACCAAATACCCACCTCAGAGTCAACAAATCCTTCTGGCCCAGGAGCCAGCGGGGAGGGGGTCATTACTTCCCAGGAACCCTTTGGTCCTCTAGAAGGCAACACCCAGCCAGAAGAGCTGGATTTTATTGAACTGGATGTTCCCTGTTTGCATTAAGGAACATTAAAGGTATGAGTGTGAAGCTTATCCTGAAGCTTATTTACCTGATAGTACTGGGAAGGCTTTTTTTTTTTCTTTTTTGGGTCACACCTGGCAATGCTCAGGGGGTTACTCTGGCTCTTTGCTCAGGAATTACTCCCTGGCGGTGCTCAGGGGACCATATGGGATGCGGGGATCGAACCCTGGTCGACCACGTGCAACGCAAACACCCTATCGTCTAGGCTTATATCACCACGAGAAATATAATTACAAAGATATTCATGATTTAGTTTCAGTCATAAAGTGTTCCAGCACCCATCCCTCCACCAGTGCACAATTCCCACCACCAATGGCCCCAGATTCCCCCTCCCCCAGCCTGCCTCTATAGCAGGCATTTCTTTCATCTCTCTCTCTCTCTCTCTCTCTCTCTCTCTCTCTCTCTCTCTCTCTCATACATTGTGGCTTGCCCTACATACATTTACAGGTTATCATGCATATCCCTTTGCCTACATCCAATGCTCAGTTCTAATCTGGTGTTACCATTTCCAACAATTAGTAGGACACCTATGAGATGGTCAGATGTCTTTGTCAAAAACCTGAATGACCGGTTTGAGGCTCTTCGTGTTCCTGGAGCGAGTAGATGCCATTGGGTTACACTTGCATGCGACAGGGACAAATGATGTTACTGGTACCCGCTCCAGCAAATTGATGAACAACAGGAAGATAAGTGATAAGTGATAAGTAGGACAGTGGTATATATTTATATCCCATTAATGAATGCAGTTATTTTATATCTGTCCTTTTCCTTCTGACCGATTTCACTCAGCATGATCATCTCCATGTCCATTCATTTATAGGGAAATGTCATGACTTTATTTTTCCTGACAGCTGGATAGTATTCCATTGTGTAGATGTACCATAGTTTCTTTAGCCAGTTGTCTGTTCTCAGGCACTTAGGTTGTTTCCAGATTCTGGCTATTGTTAATAGTGCTGTGATGAATATTGAAGTGCAGATATTGTTTCTTCTGTGTGTTTTGAGGTCCCAGGGTATATTCCCAGGAGTCAAATGAGAGCTCAATATCAAGGTTTTTTGGATTTTTTAAAAATATTTTATTATACCACCATGAGATATACAATTACAAAGATGTTCATAAGATGTTCGTATTTGGGTTTTGGTCATACAGTGTTCCAGCACCCATCCCTCCACCAGTGCCCATTTCCCACCACTGGTGTCTCTAATTCCCCTCCCCTCCCCTAGCCTGCCTCTATGGCAGGTTCATTATCTCGTTCTCTTTCTTTCTCTTTCTCTCTTCCTTCCCTTACACATTGTGGATTACAATATATACATTTAGAGGTTGTCATGTGTATCTTTTTGCCTATATTTAATGCTCAGATCTAGGTTTGTATTAGCATTTTTGAGAATTATTAGCTCACTGTTCCATTCTGTCTTTCCTAACCTCTGACTCCCACATGTTTGTGATAATTTCCACCTTTGATAAGACCTCCTGATCCATGTTTCGCCTGACCTTGGATATTGGTATCATAATATGTACATATATATTTACATAAATATCTATATTTGTGTACATACATATATATTTATGTCATTCAAATAAATGCAGTCATTCTATATCTGTATTTTTCCTTCTAGCTAATTTCACTCATCATGATTATTTTCCAAAAAGGCTGTACCAGTCGACATTCCCACCAACAATGGATGAGAGTCCCCTTTTCCCTGCATCCACGCCAGCACTTGTTGTTCTTGCTCTTTTGGATATGTGCCAGTCTCTGTGGTATAAGGTGATATCTCATTGTTGTTTTGATTTGCATCTCTCTGATGATTAATGATCACTATCACTATCACTATCTTCCCATTCATCATCAATTTGCTCGAGCGGGCTCTAGTAATATCTCATATGTCCTGTCTCATGCTAGTAGAGCCCAAGGGCATCTGCTCACTCCAGGAACATAAAGAGCCTCAAACCATTATATTAGGTCATAGGAATGATCTAACATAACTGTTACTGGTATTTGGCATATCAAATACAACACGGGCAGCTTGCCAGGTTTGCCATGCGGGTGGCATACTCTTGTAGTCACCTCTAAATACGGCATTTATTGATGAACAATAGGCTCGTCTGCTGGATGGAGTTCTGACGAGAGGGAAGTCCGGATATGGAAAATAGTGGCCCTCATGGAGTAGGGGGCGTCGTCTGGCTTGTTGCGAGGCTCTGCTGGGGTGGCAGGCCAGGGCTAGAACCCACCATGCCTCCCGGGCACCTCATGAGCGGCTGGACACAGGGAGAGCTGGTAGCAGCTCTGCCCCATGTCTGTGAGTCTCTGGATCAGCATACCTGGGGCGGAATGAATAAAAAATAACTACTGCAGGGTGGGTGTCGATGATCCAGGCTGTGATAGGCTCGTCTGCTGGATGGAGTTCTGACAAGAGGGAGGTCCGGATGTGGAAAATGGTGGCCCCTCATGGAGTGGGGGGGCGTCGTCTGTCTTGTTGTGAGGCTCTCTGCTGGGGTGGTGGGCCAGGGTTAGAACCCGCCATGCCTCCCGGGCTCCTCCTGAGTTGCTGGGCACAGGGAGAGCTAGTAGCAGCTCTGCCCCATGTCTGCGAGTCTCTGGATTAATGATGATGAGCATTTTTTCATATGCCTTTTAGTCATTCGAATTTTTTCCTTATCAAAGTTTCTGTTCATTTCTTCTCCCCAGTTTTTGATGCTGTTGGCTGTTTTTTCTTGTAAAGTTCTACCAATGCCTGATATATCCTGGATATTAACCTCTGATCAGATGGGTGTTGGGTGAATATTCTTTCCCACTCTGTGTGCTGTCTTTGTATCTTGGTCACTGTTTCTTTTGAGGTGCAGAAGCTTTTTAGTTTCATGTAGTTCCATATGTTTATCTTTTCTTCTAGTTGCTTTGTTAGTGATGTTTCACCTTTGAAAATGCCTTTAGCCTCAATGTCGTGGAGAGTTTTTTCCTATATTTTCTTCAATATACTTTATGGATTCAGGTATGATATTGAGATCTTTAATCCATTTTGATCTGATTTTTGTGCACAGTGTTAGACAGAGGTCCAACTTCATTTTTTTACACGTCACTGCCCAGTTTTTCCAAATGCCACTTGTTGAAGAGTCAATAGCAAGTTTCTGGAGGAATGTCCATATTGTTTTCCAAAGGGGCTGGACCAGTCGGCACTCCCACCAACAGTAAATGAGAGTCCCTTTCTCCCCGCATCCATGTCAGCACTGGTTGTTCTTGCTCTTTTGGATGAAAAGAACACTGTGCACTCTCTTTGATATCGCACTGTTGTCTTGATTTTGCATCTCCCTGATGATTGGTGATGAAGAGCACTTTATATATGTCTTTTGCCATTGGATGTTTTTCTTTGTGGAAGTTTCTATTCATTTCTTCTCCCCATTTTTAAATGGGGTTGGATATTTTTATTGTAAAAGTCTATAGGTGTCTTCTATATCTTTGATATTAACCCCTTATCAGATGGCATTTAGTAAATAATCTTTCCCATTCTGTGGTCTATCTTTGTATCTTGGTCACCATTTCTTTTGAGGTGTAGAAGCTTTTCAGTTTCATATAATCCCATTTGTTTATCTTTGCTTCCATTTGCTTTGTCAGTGGTGCTTCGTCTTTGAAGATTCCTTTAGCTCTAAAGTCATAGAGGGTTTTGCCTATGTTTTACTTGATGCACCTTATAGACTCATGTCTGATATTGAAATCTTTAATCCATTTTGATCTGACTTTGGTGCATGGCATTAGAAGGAGGTCTAAGTTCATTTTTTTACACGTAGCTGCCCAGTTTTCCCAGCACCACTTGTTGAAGAGGCTCTCTTTGCTCCACTTAATATTTTTTGCTCCTTTATCAAAGATTAAGTATCATATATTTGAGAGAGTGTGTCAGGATATTCAGTTCTATTCCATAGGTATACAGGTCTGTCTCTATTCCAATACCATGCCGTTTTAATTACTTTCCCCCAACTTCAAACTGTACTACAAAGCTACAGGGAAGGCTTTGAAGACACTGAGTATTCAGGCTAGAGGCAATAGGGAGACAGCTCAGCTCATATGATCAGCCTTCATTTGTTTGTGTTTTTCAGGGGGAAGGGGGAATCCAAGGGTCACTTCAGAATAAAGGTCAAAAGAGGAGCAAAGATGCTTTCGGTTTCTTTTTCTCTTTTTTTCTCTCTTTTTTTTTTTTTTGGCTTTTTTTAGAGGTCACTCCAGGCACTCAGGAGTTACTTCTTGTAGTATTTGGGGACCATACAGGATACTAGGGATCAAGCCCAGGTCAGCTTGTACAAGGCAAAGGTGATAAATTACTCACTGTGCCCTCTCCGGCCCCTGTTTTGTTTCTGATCTGGAAAAATACCACTTGAGGGGCCAGAGCGATAGTCCAGTGGGTAGGGCATTTGCCTTGCACGCAGCCAGCTCATGACGGCCCAGGTTCGATCCCGGCATCCCATATGGTCCCCCAAGTACCGCCAGGAGGAATTCCTGGTGCAGAGCCAGGAGAAACCCCTGAGCATTGCCAGGTGTGACCCAAAAAAGCAAAAAAAAAAAAAAAAAAAACACTCGAGTTTGGTGCTTAAAGCATCCATTTTCCACGCCTCCAATAAAACACTGTGTATAGAAGGTTGTTTTTAATTGTGAATTTAAAATTAATTGAGTAACATGGTACACTTGTTAAATGTGTATATGTAAAACTATCTTCTCGCACATACATCCCAGTGTGAAAGACTTGATTAAAGTTAGTCCCAATATATTGGGTCATGATATTTTGGTCTTCACAGCTGCCTCTGCTGCCCGGGACCTGCTGGGCAGGCTAGGACTGATAGTCTGTAAAGAGTCACTGCATGGCATGGGTCTGAGCTCTACCAGCCCCACGAGGTGGCCATCAAGCCATCCCTGATGTTCACTTGATCTCTGGCACGGGAGTTGATCCCCATCACCTAAGATTTATCGGGGAGCCACAAACTCAGGCTGGAGCGAGGAATTGCTCTTTGCAGGACAGGAAAGTCAGTCCTAGGCTGTTGCAGGACACTTAAAAGCCTAAAAGCCTCTGCATCTGCCCTGGATTGCCTCCTGCAAATCACTTCATAGATAAGGGGGTAGTTTAAATGTGGCAGTTTATCTGACCATGTATTCTGTATTGGCTGGTATAAATATTCTCTCATGCTACCACAATCATCGTGGGACTAGCTAGATCTTACCAGCATATTTGCCTGGCCACGTTGGATCTCTAAGTAATTAGACCAGAGAGAAATGCTGTTTGCCTCCAAGCAAGCAAGCATGGCTCCCTGATAACTCAAAGGCAACTAAAATACAAAACTACCATGAAGTAGACGAGACTCTTGTGAAGGCTTGGAGAAATATTTAACTGGCATTATTATAGTCTTTGGTACAGAGGCATGCCATCTCAAAAACCCCTTTTCTACCCTATAAAGGCTTTTCCCAGCAGATCTTGGTTCAAAACATTAGCATATAAAAGGGCCTAGGTGAGGTGCTGGGAGAAATTACCTGAGGGCATTTGACCCTGCCTGCTTCCCATAATAGTGGGAGGTCTGAGTTGCAGGGGTATAAAACTAGGCTGCTTCCTCTCCCTCTCGCTCTCTTTTGGGGGCTCTCTTTTTTGGGCTCGCACTCTTCTTGGGAGTCTTGTCTTTGTCTCCTCTTTACAGGGCCTTTACACATGGTGGCAGCCATCTTGGCCCACAAGTGGCTGGGTTCTAGCCAGGAATCCCAAGCACAGGGTTTTTCCTATTGTTGATTTGTATGCCTGAACCTGTGATGAGTAAAGCATTTTAAAACTGCATCGGATTCCTGAGTCTTCATGCATTCCCCACCGGCTTTAGAGGTAGAAGGGAACCTCGCTTCCTCGACACTAGCCTTATCCAGGGTTTGCTCAGAGTTCTTGTCTTCCTTGCAGAAAAAGAATTTTCAGGTCTGAGCTCTACCAGCCCCACGAGGTGGCCATCAAGCCATCCCTGATGTTCACTTGATCTCTAGGCTCAGGAGTTGATCCCCATCACCTAAGATTTATCGGGGAGCCACAAACTCAGGCTGGAGCAATGAAGTAAAACAGATTTTATTATGGAGGTTTTTGGACAGGGAAGGAGGAGAAAGAAAGTAGAAAGTAATGTGCTCAAGGAAGAACGTGGGGTACTCCAAGGCGGAGTGCCCCAACTAATTTTCAAATGGGTTTTTATCCTCTTGGGCTGGAATGTTCTGGAGCCTTCTGCGGACTGGGCCATCGGGGTTAGTCACATTAAGGGCTTCCATCCTTCCATCCGAGAAGGTGGATCCAGCTTCCTCAGGGTCTATTGCTGATGAAGGTCTTCTCAAGTCTTGGTTCCTGGTTCCCAAAGGTGACTCTGGACATCCTTAGGGCTAAAGTTCATTGTCTATGGGGACCCCCATGTCTGCAGAATTGGATGGATTTTATAATTTTACATGGCATAAATATTCTTATTATGAATCTTGCATGCTCCAGTTCAATACTCTTCCTATCCCCACGGGTCCCCACAAGGGACATACATGTAGATATTCCAAGAGTACTTGGCCACTTTGGATCAGCCATAATGTAATCAATTCTCCTAGTTGAAAGAGAACTGATGAATTTTGGACTTAGTGGGATTTAGAGTCTGGAATCAACTGGCTATATACTCATGATAAGAAGTATTAATGCCATTCTATACAAATTACATTCTGATCTGCTTTCTGGTTCAGAGATGAGCCCCTCCTTGCTCAGCTAGGGAGATCATATCTCATGGAGTCAGCTCTGGCACTTGTGAAGCTTGAGTCAAAGGGCCCACCTGAAGGTCTGCATTTCAATATGGTCATTAATCTGACTTCTTCTCTAGATAGTCCCCCATGATGGGATGGGATGGAAGTTTTTAGTGGGCTTCTATATATAAATTAAACTAGGAGAAAGAAGAAAGGGTTTTTGGGCCATTTTGGCTCCTCTTTGCCCCTCTCCTCCTCTCTCCTTTCTCTTCCCTGTTGGGCCTTAGCATGTGGTAGTGGCCATCTTGGCCTAGGATTCTAAACCTACACATGGTCAGGCCCAGCTAGGATCATAAAGTCTGGGGTTTTCTATTGTTGGATTATATACCAGAACAAGTGTGAGTAAAGCCTTTTGAAACTTTGCTGGATTCTCGCGTCTTTCTTCGTCCACCAGCCGCCAACCCCTGGGTCAGAAGGGGATCCCCTATACTCTGCTCCCGGATTTTATCGGGAACCCAGAGTACTCCAACAGGGACTGATGAGACAGATATAACATCCTAGAGATCTGAGAAGGGTCTTGAGTGTTCTAGTCCCTGGGCAAGAGCAGTAGTATAGCGTTGACCTTGCACGCAACCAGGATTCAATCCCTGAAATCCCACATGGTCCCCCAAGAGCACCAGGAGTGATTTCTAAGTGCAGAGCAGAGATAACCCTTGAGCATCGCCAGGTGTGACCCCAAAAAGACTTTAAAAAAAAAAAAAAAAGTCTTTGTCCCAAGTTTCCCTTGGGGGCAACCAACTAGAGCCTGTGCTTCAGATGCCTGGCTGTGATTGTGAGACCTCCACATGGGCCACGTTATGACTGCTGAGACTCCCCCCCATGATCCTGGCTATGAGTCCAGAGACCCCCCACGGTCCCCGGCTGAGTGTACGATCCCCCATAGTCCCGGCTGTGAGTACTGAGACCCCCCATGGTCCTGACTGTGAGTGCTGAGACCCCCATGATCCCCGACTGTGATTGCTGAGACCCCTCCCATGGTCCCGGTTCTGAGTACAGAGACACCCCATCGTCCAGCTGTGAGTGCTGAGACTTCCCCATGATCCCTGGCTGTGAGTGCTGAGACCCCCTACCAGGGCACCTCACACCAGCTCCCGGGACTCAGATGAGTGAGAGCTGCATGCAGGATCACTCCGGGTCTGGAAAAAGTTGTGGGTGTAGACAGGCAGCCCTTTGCCTATTTCCCTCCCAAGGCCCGGGCTGCCCCAAGTCCCTCCCCAGGTGAGTCCCCTGTCCTGAGCATCCTTATCTCCTGGCCACTCTCCCACAGGTGCTTATCTCTGCCCTCCTTACTCTGCAGATGCAGAGTGACTCGAAGATGAAACCACAGGCCCAGAGCAAACACATTTGCCTTCAAGCCCTTCTGGTTCTGTTAATGTTCACCCTGGGGGCTCTGCCAGCTGTGCCCTGGTGGTTATTTAAGCAACGGCAAGCAGGCACATAGCACTGGCCCACCCAGACTCTTGTCACTTGGAGGACCGAGACAGAGCAGGTGCACCATGGAGAGGCTGCTGCTGCCCGCTCTGCTGCTGCCCCTGCTGTCCGTGAGCCCATCACCTGAAAGTGTGTGCCGGCCAGGGAGGGGCAGCTCCTGTCAGGGGTAGTAGGCAGTTCCTCAGGTTATGCTTTTGCTGATGTAGCTGAGGGGTGGTGGATCCTGCAAGCCCTCAGCTAGCTTCAGACTTAGCAGCTCACATGGCGAATGTGACTGTACCTCGCACCTGCTAGGTCAGGACCAGGAGTACTCGCCCTCCTATGGAGCACCTCGCCTTCCTGGGGAGTACTCTGGAGTCAGGATTAGAGCGAGCACTCACCCTCCTGGGGAGCACTTGTTCTCCTGGGGAGCACCCTTTGATGTGAGGACAGAGAACACTAACCATCCTCGGGGAAACTCTCCCCCAGGGATTTCATACCCAGTCTGGTCCCAGGGTCAGTGCTTCCAGGGCTGGGTGGATCCCTCAGGACCCAGAGAGTGTGCAGGAAGGAGAGGGTCAGGGCTCAGGGGAGCTGCTCATTAACCTTGGCTTGTCTCCCACAGACCTGGAGGGACAGGCACTCATCTTCCCCAAGGAGTCTGCCTCGGCCTATGTGTTGCTGACACCAGAGCACCAGACGCCGCTGCACAACTTCACACTCTGCATGAAGGTTTTCTCTGACCTCTCACGGGGCTATAGCCTCTTCTCCTACAGCACCAGCTCCTGGGAAAATGAGCTGCTTCTGTACCTGAATAACCGGAGAGTACTCCTTGACCATCGGCCAAGACACTGAGGTCATCTTCAAGGTCCGCCCGTCCCCTCATAGCCCCATCCACGTGTGCACCACCTGGGAGTCGGCCACAGGCATCGCCACCCTCTGGTTGGATGGGGAGCCCCAGGGGAGGAAGGGTCTTAAGAAAGGTTACGTCGTGGGGCCAACGCCAAGATCGTCCTGGGCCAGGAGCAGGACTCGTATGGGGGCAGCTTTGACCCAAATCAGTCCTTCGTGGGGGAGGTGTGGGACATACACTTGTGGGACAAAGTCATCCCCATAAAGCGCTCGGGGCCCACCTGCCAGAATGGCAACGTCCTTGACTGGCACGCCCTAGACTTCCAGAGCTACGGCTACGTGGTGACCAAGCCCCAGCTGTGGGCTTAGACCACCCCCAAAACTCTGCCTCTTCCAAATTAAATACACTTGTTGCTGCTTTTTGTGTCTGCGAAGCTGCTACGCGGGCTACACTCGAAGCTGTCACTGCTACAGGGTGGAGGGCAAGAGCCTGCAAAATAGAACAGGGGGAAGGCTCTTCCCTGCACGCAGCCGAGCTGGGTTCCATTCCCAGTATCCGATATGGTCCCCAGAAGTAATTCCTGAGTACAGAATTAAGAGCACTGCTGGGGTCTGGGACAAAAAATCCAAATAAATCAAAATAGGTGAGGGCGGAACACATGCATGAGTCCCAGCTCGGTCTCAGCATGGCTTGGTGCCAGCCAGGGCGAGAGACCCCAGAGCACTGAGCCTGGAGTAGCTGCCGAGCACCAGTGTTAGGAGAGCAAACGGCAGGCAGGTTCAATGAGCCAACGAGCCATGGGCTTCCATGTTGCTGTGAAAAGTTACCAACGGTTCGGCATCAACCCCCATCTGGTCTTGGGAAGGACATCTGGGCAAACTCAGCCGAGAAAAACTGCAGCCTTCTTGCCACTATCTGCAGTATCTATGGAAACTGCTTGGGTGCGGGCAGGGCATACTAACATTTGGAACATCCCGAGACATATCAAAATAACTTGTCTGTGAAGCTCAAGTTGTGTTTCTCCTTCAGTTAGGTTCTTCTTTGGATTTGTTTGCTGGCTGCGGCGCTAATGGTGGCTATACAATCTAAAGCTTCCCCTTACTTGGGGTCTTGCTTTGGCCTGTGTGCCTGAGGGTTTGACCCCAGCTAGTTGGCTTAAATAAACTCCATTTGTGCTTTGCATTACTACCTGGTTTTTTGTGATTCCTAAGGACTTGCGACTCCAGACCCTAACACCTGTAGGTGTGACCCCCAAAGCCAGAAACCAGCACGGGTCACGCAGCCGTGGGGCCGGCCTGTGGCTCAGATTCTCACTGCCCCTCCTTGACCCTCCCTGTCTTGACTGCAGCCATCCCCTGCAGCACCCAGCTGAGACACCCCCCAGCCCCCGCCACCAAGGTGGCTTCCTTAGGAGGAGGGCCTGGGCCTCTCCAGCCAGAAGTCTGGGGGCTCACAGCCATCCTGGAGCTGGGCCGTAGCCCCAAAGCTAGGTCCTATTCTTGACCATTGTCCCAGGATGGAGACAAGGAGGAGGCCTGTTGGGGGAACACCACCGAGGTCCGGGGTCCCCGATAGTGTCAGGACAGAGGTTCTCTTCTACCTCCGAGGACGCCGGGAGAACAGATGAAAACTCACGAGTCGGTGCAGTTCCAAAAAAGGCTTTTAATAGTACAAAAGCTCTTCAAATAAAAATAGACAAAAGCACTTCCAATAATGAGCAAACTCTAGTTCTGGTTCGAACTTAGACCATACAAAAGACCCTAAGTCTCCCACCAAAGAGAGAGGATCTCACCCGAGCTGAGTCCTACCCAGAAGAAGGAGCACAAAGAGCAGAAAAGCAAAAGCTGAGGAGCCAAAAGCCACAGGAGCCAAAAGCCGAAAGCTAAAAGGCCCAAAGTCCAAAGGGCCCAAAGTCAGTCCCCTTATATACACCAAAGTAATCCAGGGAGGGGGTTACAAAGAACCCTAAACAAATGTAGACGGGCAGTGCCACACCCTATTGCAGGAATAAACAAAGGTTATGCCAAGGACTACTCCCGGGATTATCTCTTATGTAAAACACTGGAAGAGGGGGGCTCATATAAAGTAATACATCTTAACTTCATGAGCTTCATGTAATCTAGATAGTACCCACAAAAGTCCTTCTTATTATTATCTGCACCAGGGTGATTCTGACTATCTTGTTCTTGTGTACTGAAAAGGTCACACTCGCCTGCTTAGAGCAAACTAGTATGATCCTTCCTATAGTCTCAGCGTAGCCAGGGTGGTAGTCTCCTGGTAAATTCTAACTGTCCCACGCTGGGTGCAGTGGGTATAACGAGGAGCTGTGCCCAATCTAGAAAACATAGAAGTCTTAGTAGATGTATAAGTCAGAAGTTATTCAATCAAGGTGACTTCTGTAAGTGCCACACCCTCTAGCAGTGTTTACATAGAAGAGAGGTCTCATTAGAATGAACCTTGGCTTAAATAGATTAAGCTGGGAGTGGGCAAAACAGCAAAGCTCCCAACCTAGCTAAACCTGTCCTCCAACAGAGGCCCCTTATCTGCTGTTCCTGGCGGAGGACCTCCACCAGCCAGCCACCTACAAGGGCCACAGGGACACAGCCAGCTCCCGTCGGGGCACAGAGGCCAGGCGGGAGCCTACAAGAGAGCTGTGGCCTAGGGCTGTACCCAGCAGGGCAGGCAGTACGTGGCTGGTATAGGGAGGGCGGACGGCACGTGACTAGTCTGGGTGCAGGCAGAGCCCCGGGAGGCCACGTCCTTATCATCAGAGGCGCAGCTGTGACCCCCAGATAGATGCTTCCTTCTCCTTTCTGGGTCTCATCACATTCGGCGCGGACGTGGCAGCAGGTGGCACCAGGGCCAGCATCGCCTGCCATGGACTGGCCCCGCCTGTTCTGCAGGGCTCTGCTGCTCCTCTGTGAGTCGGGGCGGGCACAGGGACCCCAGACCTTGGGCAGGAGGGACCATTTTTGGGGTGACTTTGCTGGGCTATTGCTGGGCTAGTGCCACTGTGGGGGTATCTTGGGGGTCCCATGGGGAGACGCCCTGGGGGTGGGTGGTGGGGACCAGCCCCTGGGTTCAGGGCAGGGAGGGCGCAGCAAGGATGGAGACTGCAGCTCCCCGTGACTCCCCAGCTGCCCCAGAACCCGGCGGGTGCGTGCACTGACCCTTCTCTGCACTTTTGCAGCTTTGGGCAGTGCGGCAGCAGGTGACTCTCCTACTGGCACCATGCCCCCGTTCCTCCTGCCAGTCTCCCAGGGCTCCTCCTGTCCTCGACCCACCAAGTGCCTCATCGCCCTCAATCCTCCACGTCTGCAGAGATCAAGCATCTCTGCCCTAACCTGTCACTTCTGTTCTGTGGACGGTGCTCGGCCTGGGTGACCAGAGGTCTCAGCTGTCCCCTCGTCACCTCTGCCTTGCCACCTCTGGGGTCCCCACACTCAGTCCCCAGGCGCCTCTCCCCAGGACAGGCCCATCACTCGTCACCAGAAAAGTCATGAGTGTAAAGCTGGGCCAACCCCACCCTCCCCTGCACCTCCCGCACACTCAGGGGAACTTGGCAGCCCCTGAGAGCTGGGAAAAGGCCCTGCCCACAGACACCTTCCCCTGGCCATGCTCATTCAGCTCCTGGGTGGCACCCTGACCCCTCTTGTCACCAGCCCTGGGACCATGACACTGTCCTGACCCCTCTTTCTGGGGGTCTCTCCCTGGCCAAGGCAGTGGAACCCCAGGGGCTGTGGAGTGAAGGTTCTCAGTCTGGATTTTCTGTTTCTCTCTCCACGATTCAACCATCTGCAAGTCATCCCAAAGCCAAGGGGTGTCCCTGAGCCCCCCGTGGAGCAGAATATTCCGAGAGAGGCGTGACCCTCACCTGTCGTCTTGGGAACGGTTCCCTCCTGGCTGGTATCGTCAACTGGACACGTGACAGTCACCCACTGAACGAAAGTACATCCACGTTAAGCATCGAGAGGGCCCGGGAGCAGGACAGTGGCCAGTACAGGTGTCAGGGCGAGGACTCGGAGCCCAGTGACCCAGTGCACCTGCGTGTCCTCAGCGGTGAGTCTGGGCACACAAAGGACACAATGTCCTAAAAAGAAGCCAGCTCCTGCCCTTGTCCCCGGAGGCAAGGACCCATCCTCCCTACTCCCAGCATCCGCCCACCCATTCCAGGGCTCCCGCTCCCTCTTCTCTATGTGCATACAGGTGGGGCTCAGCAGGTCGAAGGGCAGGGGGCACTTTCTGAGACCACCCTCGTGTCTCGTCCACCCTGGAGGTGCTGCACAGGGGTGCCAGCAAGTGCTGCACATGAGGCCGGCCCCAGTGTGATGCCTCACACACTCCCAGCACCAGGGCGTGGGTGAAATCCAAATTGTTAGGAAGATTGCATCTGAAACCTCAGCCCCTCTCCTGCTCACCCACGGTGACAAAGAAGCTCCACACTGGGCCATGCCCCTTGTGGCTGCCACCCATTCTTTGACCCTGAAGCAGTTGTTTTGTTTTGTTTATTGTTTTTTTGGGTCACACCCGGCAATGCTCAGGGGTTACTCCTGGCTCTGCACTCAGGAATTACTCCTGGCAGTGCTCAGGGACCATATGGGATGCCGGAGACTGAACCCAGGTTGGCTGCATGCAAGGCAAATGCCCTCCCCGCTGTGCTACCTACCACTCCAGCTCTGAAGCATTTTGAAGGCTTGGGCAAGTTTCATATTTTATCTCCAGTGAGAAGAGAGGTTTTACCCCCACAGGGAAGCTGGCCTGCTGATTCTAGAGCAATCGAGTCTGTTCTAGAAGCATCCCCTGATAGCAGGTGAAGCTCCCACCTGTCCCGAGGGAGTGGGGCCTCTCCTGGACATACTGGGATGGAAGGTCAGACACCACTGGCCCCTGGACCTCCCCAGGAGAGGGGTTTAAGCAGAAAAGACCAGCCTCACGTTTCCTTCTTACTGAGGGCTGGGCCGCAGTTCTGGCTGCTGACACATCTCTCTGCCTCCCTGTCTGTCTCTGCCCGCAACCCCTCGTTGGCCTCCGGGCCCGCAGACTGGCTGCTCCTGCAGGCCACGGCCGAGGAGCTGAAGGAAGGCGAGCCCCTCTTCCTGCAGTGCCACAGCTGGAAGAACTGGAAAGTGGATAAGGTCACCTTCTACAAGAACAACAAATACCTCAAGTACTGGTACGAGAACCACAACATCTCCGTGGACAGAGTCACTGTGAATGACAACGGCAGCTACCACTGCGTGGGGCAGGTCCGCAAAGTGGAGAAGACTTCAGAGCCTGTGCTTATCTTGGTTCACAGGGGTGAGTGTGAGAGAGCGTCCACGGGCCAAAGGGGCACAGCCAGCGGAGAAGAGCACAGCCACGGGCACCCACACCCATGCAGGGACAGCTCAGCCTCTAGTCACTGCAGGCCAGTGTTAGGCCAGTTGGGCCCAAGAGCTTCCAGATTGGGCCCCAGCTGACAGGTGGGGTCTGGGCTTCGGACTGGTTTCAGAGTACTGGGGTCAATGGTGGGGCCTGGATGACTCTCTCCAGCCAGGGGAATTGTAGCTAGTGGGCTGGTGTCTGCACAGCTCTGCCTCAGCGTCTGTGCTGGAACATTCTGGAATCATTGCAAAGGTCAGCACAGGCCATCTGGTCCTGGTGGGCTCCAGGCTACTCCAAGAAGGCTGCAGGTGAGAATGACATCCACTGGACCCACAGCCACCATAAGCCAGGGCCACAGTGGGGGTCACAGGTCAGTGAGAGGCTGCTTCTTCTTGTCTGGACCATGAAACAGAGGCACCAGCAGTGCCCAGAGGATCCGCCCTAGAGCCTGAGCCACCCCAAGGGGAGGTGACTTCCAGCAGTGGGTGACTTCAGCCCTGCCTGCCTGCTTGCTGTTGCCACCAGCTAGACGGAGCCATGGGGTCTTTGGGACATCTATGAGGAACAGAACCAGGATCCCACGACCCTAAATTCTGCTCTCCGAGTTCATGGACCCTCATTCATGCCCAGGGGCCCTGGATGGGTGGGGCAACATCACCCAAGCCGACACCACTTCTCATGCTGGTTTCTCTCTCACCCTGTGCCCAGCAGCCCCCCACAGTGCCCTGCCCTGGCTGCGGCTGCTCGTCCCTGCTCTGCTGCTGGCCCTGTTGGCTGCGGATTCGGCCCTGTTCGTCCTCACCAGGCAGGAGCTCACAAAGAGAGGCAGGAAGGACATCCCAAGCTCAGCCCCCGGAAGACAGAGCCCACACATCACTGAAGTCTCCCAGCTCAGTCAAGATCCCTGTTGGTGTTTGAGGGTCCGGGGTCTGCTCAGGGACCACCAGGAGTCATCTGCTCGGTATGTGGTCCCAGGGCCAATAAACGTCATTGAGTGAAACAAAGTGTGAGGACTAATTTATCAGCCCAGGGGAGACGGGAGCCTGGGCCCAGTGCAGGAGATGCCAGCCCTGACTGCACACGGGTGTCGTCTGGGATCTGCAGAAGCTCAGCCTTTGGTCCGACCAAGGGAGGCATAAAGGGTGACCTCAAAAGATGAGGCTGGAGACATGGCTCCTCCCTGAAAATCTTTTTATTTAATGCAAGCTTCTAGCCCACACCCCAAAGCCAGCTTCCATGCCTACGACATTCCTGAAGCTGCTCACTCATGCCCGAGGGGGACACTGAGCTGCTCCCACACTTCCCTCGTCCCACAGAAAGTGGGAGCTGCTCAATGCAGGGGCTGGCTCTGCCACGGCTCTGTGCCAGCTGGGGCTCACAGCTGCTGACCTTCCACACATGCACCCAACAAAGGCTGAGTGGAGTTCTCCTAATCTCCTGCCTATGAGGACATGCCCATCTGCCTCTCCTCTCAAAGTCAAGCGTTTGCAGTGTCCTCTCGGTGTAGGGGCCAGGGGATGGTGGGGGCCAGTGGATGATGGGAGCCAGGGGATGGTGGGGGGGTGCTGGGGGACGGTAGGGCTGTGGGATGGTAGGGGGGATAGTACAAACCAGCAGATGCCTGGTACCATTTTTCTCCAAGCTCCTGTGGATGTGGCCCTGGGGCCCTAGCTCCTCACCTTCCCGCCTGAGCACAGCACGGGGCGCCCCAGTTGTGGGTCTACAAACAACTACTGAGTGTGGCAGGGAGAAACTGGGCCGTGTCAGGTGAACAGTGACTTGCGCCCTACAGCCCGGAGCAGAGCATCCTTCACCTCCTTGTTCCGCAGACTGTACACCACAGGGGTTCAGCAGTGGTGTGATGACAGTATAGGTCACCGACACCAGCCGGTCCCGCAGGGTGACATCTGCGACTTAGGCTTGAGGTAGACGATGGAAGCGCATCCATAGTGGATAATGACCACGGTGAGGTGGGAGGCGCGGGTTGCGAAGGTCTTCTTCCGGCCCTCAGCAGAGGCAATCTTGAGGATGGTGGCGATGATGAGGGCGTAGGAGAAGAAGACCAGGCCCATTGGAACGACCAGCACCAGCACGCTGATGACCAGGGTCAGGATCTCATTGGCAGTGGTGTCTGCACAGGCGAGTCTCAGCAGAGGGGTCACGTCGCAGAAGAAGTGGGCGATGACATCAGCCCGACAGTAGGGCAGGCCGAACACAGGCGTGACCTGCGCAATGGCCATGCACAGGCCCACTCCCAGGCAGCCGGCTGCCAGCTGGGTGCAGGCCGCCCTGCCCATGATGACCGAGTAGCGCAGAGGGTTGCAGATGGCCACGTGAGCGGTCATAGCCCATGGCTGTGAGCAGGAAGCAGTTGTTGACTCCAAAGGTGAGATAGAAGAAGAGCTGGGCAGCACAGCTAGGCACTGTGATGGGCAGCTGGGGCCAGGAGGCCCACAAGCATGCGGGGATGGCGGCCATGCTGTAGCAGGTCTCGGAGATGGACAGCAGGCTCAGGAAGAAGTACATGGGCGTGTGCAGGTGGCGGTCCAGGCGGATGACAGACACAATGATGGCATTGCCCGAGAGGGTCAGCAGGTAAAGCGCCAGGAAGATGGAGAAGAGCAGGAAGCGGGGCTGCTGACCCAGGCTGGAGAAGCCCTCCAGAAGGAACCCGCGAGGGGCTGTGCCGTTAGGGGCAGCCAGCAGGAACTCCGCAAGGACTGTGCCGGTCAGCGAGGGGAGGGTCAGGGGCAGAGGGCTGGGCAGAGGGCAGAGAGGAGCAGGATCACCATGCCAGACAGCACCCCTGGATCCCAGGGACTATGCAGAGCCCCCACCCCAGGAGGCAGGAAGACAGGGGACAGTTGCCCAGTCATGGAGTCCAGAGCAGACGAACCGGCTCTACCCTGCCCCCTCAGACACTGGGCCCAGCTCCTGGATGGAAGAGGGTGATGACCTAGGGACAGACGAGGATGCTTGGACCCTCCCACCCATGAGGACCGCCACCTCCCCAGGACGCCTCCACCCAATACCCACGCCCTAGTTCCACCTTGATCAGTGTGTGGGGGACTATGGGGGTTCTTTGTGCTCTGTCCCTCAGAAAGCCCCAAACCTCCTACCAGCCCAGAAAGCAAAGCCTGGTGAGTCCGTAGCACAGCTGAGGATGGGGAGCGGCTTAGGCGGGCTGGACCCTCAGACGGGCAGGGGGCTCTGGGTCTCTCAGAACCCTTCAGGCCAGTGGGGGAACTTAGGGTCCTTCAGACAAGACGGGGGCTCTGGGCCCCTCACACAAATCAGGGTCTCGGGACTCAAGCAGGGCTGGGGGCTCAGGCTCCCAGTACCCAACTGCTGCTTCCTTTTGCTTCTCCAGTCTCAAGGGAACCAGAGGGAAGCCATGTTGGGGGTCTTATCCGGGACATCACTCCCAGAGTCCCCAAACCTGCTGTGCCCACTCTGTGGAAAACGAGGACCCCTTTTTGCTTCCAGCAGCCCCTCAGACAGGGCATCTGGAAGTAATTGAATGATGTCATGTTCGTGCCAGCTGCTGTTGCTCGTCAGGGAACTGCCTGAGAATTGGGGGCCCCCACATGCCTGGCATGAGTCTGCCCTCAACTTCTGATGCGGCCCAGCCCTAGCCACTAGCTCTCCCCAACCTGGAGCTGGTCTGTTCTCCCCTCCAGGCTAAGCTGGCAAAGTTTTGGGGAACATTCTCAGGAGATGGCACAGGTAAAGAGGGGAACACAGAGGGGACTCTTATCTGGGGCAGAAGCCGGAGGAGAGGAAGGAGAGATACGAGATGGGCAGAAACCTCCACCCCAGATGGCAGCTGCGATGGCAGCGGCTGGTCAGGGCTTACAGGAAGTGGCAGGATAAGATAGAATGGGATGGGCCAGACATATCTCATGGGGAAGAAATGAGTCTCCGCAGACCCCGTGAGTCCTGGGTCTGAGCAGACACTGAGTCCCTCAGACTCTGAGCCACCCCAAGGGGAGGTGTTGAGCTCCCCTTGAGCAGACAGGGAAGGGGCCCCCACTCCACGTTCCACGCTCAGCCAGAGGCTCTCCAAGACTCACCAGCAGCCGCTTCTAGGGTCTGCCAGAACAGATCTGGCTGACTGCTGCGAGGTCTCCCACAGCAATCCCCGAAGCTGGCCGGTGCCTCTGACGGGTCTGGGAACTGCTGTTTAGCAGAACAGCCTCGAGGTCCTGCTGGCTACAGAGGTTCCGCTGCCAAATCTTCAGGTGGTGACGAGCAGGGGGAGAGAAGGGTTGGGATGGCGGGAGATGGGGGGCCCCTGCCTGCTTCTTCCCACCTGCCCCAGAAGATGCTCTTCTTGGGGACAAACCGGCCCCCAAAGAGGCTCTTAACAAGGTGCTGCTGTTTCCTCCAGATGCCTGGGCCAGGCCCCATCAGCAGCAACACATCCTGTGGGGCCACAGGGGGCACAGACAGTGCCTGGGGACTCGTTAACGACATGCACTCGCCCCTGTCCCCATGGGCACTCGCAGCAGGGAGGTAACCGAAGATGCAGTGTCGGAGAAAGCTGGGTTCCCCAACAAACTAGGGGGGAGAAGGTCAGGGATCCCCGTCTGCCCCAGCAGGTTGGCGGCCAGCAGACAGAGAAAGACTCGTGAATTCAGCAAAGTTTTAAAAGGCTTCAAAGGTTCTGTTATACAATCCAGTAACAGGAAACCCCCAAACTTTAGGTTCCTAGGTGGGACCTGGCCACGTGTAGGTTTAGAATCCTAGGCCAAGATGGCTGTTACCACATGCCAAAAGGCTCAACAAGGAGAGAGAACAGAGAGAAAGCCAGCAGAGGCAGAGAGCAGTTAAGGATAGCAGTTAAGGCCAATTCTTTCAGGTTTGCTTCTCCCAGGACCTCACCTAGTCCCATTGAAATGCTACTGTTGCCCCAGCCAAAGTCTGCCCTTGAAGTTTCCCTGCAGGCCCTATGCAGAGTGGGGAAGGGCATGTATCCATACCATGGATATTCTACATCCAGGTGTATATTTTTCCAAACCTTCACAAGATCTTTGTCTTTCCTTCACAGTTGTTTTGGATATTAGCCTTTAATAACCAAGCTCATTGGAGGCTTATAGGGAGTTCAAGATGCCACCCTCTGTCTCACGTTCATTGATTTAAAGAAATGTCTCACGTTCATTGATTTAAAGAAAGCTTTTTGATTCTGTGGAGACTGAGCAGTCATCGAAGCCCTAGCCAAACAGGGTGTTCAAACCCAATACATCAAGATCCTTCATGAGCTCTATTAGGGATTCACCACCAGGATCTCACCATTCTACAAGGAAGTGATCATCGATGTCAAAAGAGGGGTTCGGCAGAGTAATACCATTTCACCAAAACTCTTCAGCGCCACCCTCGAGAACATCATGCAACAATTAGAATGGGGAAGGAATGGGAGTGAAGATAGACGGTCGGCAACTACACCACCAACTACTACCACCTCCACTTTTGCCAATGACATCATTCTAATAACACCAAACATTAGCCAAGAGGCACAAATGCTGGCTGACTTCGACTGAGAATGTGGAAAGATAGGTCTACAGCTGAATCTCAACAAAACTATGTTTATGAGAAATGAACTAGTTCCAGAGGCCCCATTCACTCTCAATGGAACAAACATCTCTGAATGTAGCAGTTATGTGTGTCTAGGTCAAGAAGTCAACATGATGAACGACCTAAAACCTGAGCTGCGCAGGAGGAAGAGAGCGGCATGAAATGCCTTCAAAAGCACCAAAGAAATAGCTAAAAGGACAAAGAACCTCCAGCTCTGGGCACATCTCTTCGACTCCACCATTCTCCCTGCATTAACATAAGTCTCAGAGACCTGGGCCCTATGAAAGCAGGGATGAGAATGCTATTCGGGTCTCCCAGAGAGGAATCGAAAGAGAGTATCACGCCTCACTCAAGTGAGAGAAGGAATCGGAGTTCTGACCTCCATCGCTATTCCAGAATCAGGGACGCTGTCTCATTTGCCAAGGTATCGAAAATCAGATGGGCTGGACATGTAATGAGATTTGGAGACAACCACTGGACTAGAGCCGTTACCGACTGGATCCCACGGGATGTCAAAAGATCACGTGGCCGCCCACCTACAAGATGGTCAGACTTCTTTGTCAAGACCCTGAAGAAACGGTTTGAGGCTCTTCATATTCCTGAAGCAACTAGATGCCATTGGGCTA
Organism: Cryptotis parvus; assembly: GCA_021461705.1. NCBI lineage: Eukaryota > Metazoa > Chordata > Mammalia > Eulipotyphla > Soricidae > Cryptotis > Cryptotis parvus. Next base: position 126,747 of record JAJIBD010004041.1, read on the forward strand.
CATTGGCACATGATAGGGTCAAATGGAAATGTTACTGGCACCTGCTAGAGCAAATCGATGAATAACGGATTCAAGTGATCAAGTGATTAGCCTTTAGACTTACTAAAGAGCCACGCTTGCTTACTTGAAGGCAAACAGCATTTCCCTCTGATCTAATTATAACTATCTTATACTTAGAGATACAACGTAGCCAGATCTGTCTAGCCCCAAAATGATTGTAGTAGCATGAGAGAAAATATTTATACCAGCCAACATAGAATACCTGGTAAGATAAACTGCCACATAGTCACAGATCCAAACTGTCTTCCTGCTCCTATCTACAAAGTGGCCTGCAGCAGGTAACTCCAGGCAAGATGCAGAAGCTCTGGGCAACATTGTACTGCAACAATGCAGGACTGGTGTCAGAGTTTGCCTGGGCAGCCACGGTCCCACTGACTCTCATCACACTCAGAGTGTAGAACCTAGTGAATAGGTCGTGGGTGGAGGGAAAAAGCACCATGTACCATGTGGGCATGACAAAGCAGACCTGACTCGCTCAGGGAGAACATCAGCCTACCAGGTGCTGCTCCCCACAGTGCAGTAGCCTGCCATGCCATGGGCAGAACCACACAGTAACACCCGTCCACACTGGCACTCCAGGTCACACCATGTTAGTGCCACACTGAGCCAGTCCTGCTGTGACACGAGCTCCTGCAGAGGCCTCAGCACCCTTGGCCCCACCCCATCCCCAACACTCATGGCCTGCACTACTCTGAAGGAACCATGCCCTCACGGACACGTGGATGGATTCACTCCATTGGGAAGCGTCATCAGCCTCATTTCACAGAGAGAAAATGGAACCGCAATATAAGAATGTCCCCTGGGTACTCCCAGACTTCACCTCCAAGGCATCAGCACCCCAGCCAGTGACAAGCCCTTGGGGTTTCTGCAGGGGGTGATCTTGCCCTAACTCCAATGGCTTCCCTTGGTCCTGGGGTTCCTGACCTATGTGCAGGAAAGTCTCACACGCTTCTTAAAACCTGAGCCTTGTGATGAGAATCCTGCAGAGCTGCCATGAGGAGAGTGAGGGTTTCCTGCCAACCCCAGTCTAGTGCCGGCAGAAGTCCATGCCCCAGAATCTACATCTCCAGAGTCCACACCCCAGGAGCCCATGTCCCCAAAATGCAATACCAAAAGTCTACATCCCCAGAGCTCATGGAACGTCATAATCCCTCAAGGACAAGCCTGATTCTTACAGGATCCAGGAGGACTATATAAGGGAATAGTAACTTTGGGGGGAGACCCCCAGAGCCAACCTCAGACCTGATACTGGGTCATCGCCCCAGCCTCCTGATTGAGGCATGCGGGAAGGTCCAGCAGCTGGTTTGGGCTTGCCCTTCACCTGCCCGGACTCTGTCTCCTTGTCTGGTGTGACTGGCCTGCACCCAGCCTCACAGATCCACACTCAGCCATTTCCCCTTCACCTTGTGAGCAGGGCCCAAGCCGGTCCCCAGGGGCCCTGGGCCAAAGACAGGACAGCTCAGGGGCATGTCCAAGTGCTCAAACCTGCAGAATGAGATGTTCGTCATGTGTGCACAGGCCGGGCTGGGTGGGGGGGGGGGGCCCTTTCCTTCAGGCAGCAGGAGGTCAGGCTTGGCCCAGGGCAGACCAAGGTGAGGTTAGTAGACACCAGGAGAGTCACAAGGCAGCGCCCCGGATTTCTGTGAAAAGCCGCATCTCCAGATAAGCATTCTGAGAAACAGCCTGAGTCACCCGGCCTGGCAAGTGTGGGTCATGCGAGCGGGTGGTGCTGGCCCGCTGCTCCCTTCCAGCCCACTCTCCCCACTCCAGACAGACGTGAGGGTGTAGCTCTGACGCACAACCCTGCCAGCCTACCGTGGAACTCCAGCATGGCCTGCCCTGCTCGGCTCCTTTCCTTCCCATCTCAGGGTGCAATAAGCCTCCCAAAACGTGTGCGCCAAGCCCTACTCCTAAACCTCCTCTCGGTCCACAGCTGAGCTCATAAAAATACCCAAGACCTCCTGGGTCAGCATTGCCTCTTGTGTGACATTAAGAACCCACAACACCCTCTATTGTTCCTACGGCTTTTACTTTTCTTTGTACCAATGTATTTAACCCGTGAGATTATTTTGTTTGACCCCTGCCTGCAATGCAGGCTGAGCACTGCACAAGGAGTGTTTGGTGTCTTGGTGTTTGGGTTGAGCACTGCATGAGGACACCCGGTCTGAGGACTGGACACTGCACAAGGACTCCTGACTGGGAGGAAGGGAGGGCTAAAGTCCACCCCAGCATCGAGCCTTGGCAAACACAAACATAGGCTGTGGCAGAAACGATTCCCTGCCCCACCCCCATGCATGGGCCCCACCTATGCTCTGAGTTCCCCAGGAGCAAACCCCAGCAACGTTTTTTGTTCCTACCGAGCCCTCCATGGGGACTCTGAGAATGCACCGAAAACCAAGACCCACACACCCCTCTGGGTTCTGCTGCTGTGATCCCAGCTGCACCTAAGGCAGATAACTTCCGAGCCCCAGCCAGACTCTGGGGACAGCCTCAAGCGCCTATCTCTGCCCCTTGAGGCCTGGTGATGGTTCTCAGAAGGCCTCCCTCTGTGCAGGGGGACCTGCCTTGTCAGGAATGAGCAGAGCTGGGCTGGGGCCTCAGCTGGAAACCCTCCTCTCTAACATTATGCGACTCAGAGCCCACAGCATCCACGCGCCTCAGCCCACAGCGTCCATGCACCTCAGAGAGCCCACAGTGCCCACACGCCTCAGCCCACAGCATTCATGTGCCTCAGAGAGCCCACAGCGTCCACGTGCCTCAGAGAGCGCATAGCATCCATGCAGCTACTGTCACCAGCCGCCAGACCCAGCATCCCCTCATCAGAGAAGCTGCTGTTGTGATTTTTTTTATGCCATACACAAGTTTTCTTGCTTGCTTGCTTGCTTTCTTCCTTTTCTTTCTTCTTCTGTTGTGAATTAATGTGAGTGTCGACATTGAGTTTGCGTGTTCAAATACCCTCTTCTGAGTCCTCACGGAGGACAGGCCGGGAAGCAGCCGGGACTCAGTTCAGATCCTAAATCAGTGGGAAACAGAGTCCAGCGTCCACCTGTTTCTACACAACAAAATGAGGGAGGGTGAACAGAACAGAGGCCCAGGCCTCCGGGAAGGGAGCGGCTATGGCCCCAGGTTCCTGGCCGGGGTTAGAAAGCACTTGACTTGTTTACTAAATTCTTTCACAGAGAAAGCCTTTACTTTTCAAGAACATTTTTTTTTTGTTTGTTTTTTTTGGGGTCACACCCGCAATGCTCAGGGGTTTCTCCTGCCTCTGCACTCAGGAATTACTCCTGGCGGTGCTCGGGGACCATATGGGATGCCAGGGATGGAACCCGGGCCGGCACAGGCCAGCTGCGTGCAAGGCAAACGCCCTACTCACTGGGCTATCGCTCCGGCCCCAAGTCTTTACTTTTCAGATTGATCAAATTTATTCTGTGCAATAAAATGCTTCTCAAAATTCCACTTAGGGAGACTTTGTATTTATACAAAAGAAATTATTTTCTTTGGAGCATGAGCTGTTAAGAAAAGGCTCAGGCCACACAAGACTGTAAACACAGCCCTGGAGGGGCTGGGGTGGAGGTGTGTGAAGGGCCTGAACCCTGCAAGGGTAAGAGGGGCCCTGAGGCTGCCAGGGTCCAGCTGCGGACCTTTAGCTCCAGACACGGTTCTCAGAGACTCATCCAATGCTTGTGTTAACAGCCATTTGTCACGGCAGCCAGAGGAACAACACCAGTATTGGAATAAAAATCAGTCCACAGTCAGGGACAGGCGTCAGCACGTGTGAGACAGGTGAGTGTGCACAGGATTGGCGCAGGGAACCTTGACTGACAGCTGTGACACCCAGCCCTGCTCAGCTCCTCCTGAGGGTGGGGGCACCCACTGAGCAGGGCGAGAGGATCACACAGAAAGGAGGGAGCACAGATGAGCAGGGCGAGAGGATCCATGAAGGGGAGGAGGGAGCACGGCTGAGCAGGCCAGAGAAAGAGACTTTGAGACTTTCAACTTCAAACTCACTAAGGGCTGCCCTGGGGCGAACCTCTGAGTTCTGGGCTACTGTGGAACAATTATTCTTCTAATGTTTGTTTAAATAAATACACTTTGTTGAGAGTGATGGGGGTCCCCCTTTCACTATTGATGTAGCAGGTAGGCGGGGGCACTGCATGGCAGTGAACTGCCTTTAGGTTGTCACCTTTTGGAAGCGAAAATGAAGACTTTCTTTTTAATAAGACCCATTAACCAACAATAGACCCTGAGGAAACTGGATCCACCTTCTTCCGCCCAACCCTTAACCCCCATCAACCTACCACCCATCAACCCGATGGCCCAGCAGAAGATTCCAGAGCCTTCCAGCTCAAGAAAATAAACCCCCTTTGGAAATCAGTCGGGGCTCGCTCTCTACCTCTGGAGCAGCCAGCGTTCTCCCTTAAGTGCGTTACTCTCTTTCCCTCCTCCTTCTCCGTCCTAAAACCTTCATAATAAAATCTGTTTTTATTTCACTGCTCGTCTACTCCTGAAAATTCTTTTCTGCAAGGCCTAGGACTGACTTTCCTTTCCTGCAAAGAGCAATTCCTTGCTCCAGCCTGAGTCCATGGCCTCCCAAGAAATCTCTGGTGGTGGGGATCAACTCCCGTGCCTAGAGATGAAGCAGACATCAGGCGTGGCTTGACGGCCACCTCGTGGGGCTGGTGGGGCTCAGGCCCACGCCATGCAGGGGCTCATCGCAGACTTTGTCGGTCCTTTACCTGCACAGCGGGTCCTGGGTGGCAGAGGCGGCTGGGGAAAAAATCGAGCATCTCTCTCCCCTTCCGGCCTCACATGAGCCACGCGTGGGGTCCACCTACATCACTATGGCCTCATCAGGGAAGAAATAAAACACTTCTTTTCCTTCCTCATTAGTGCCAGCATCCGATTCTCCTCCTCCTCCCGCCACCCCAAAGGAAGAGGAAGCCGCACAATGCTCCCAGCGTGCTGCTGCCACTGCAGATCCAGATCCCAGTGAACGACTGCATGTCTGCCTGCGGTGATCACGGGATCCCACCACTGTCGCAGGGGGCAGCAGGGGTGGCACTGGGCACTGGCTTCCCAGAACAAACTTGGCTGGCGCCAGGAAACCCACCCAACCTCCTACACAGCACCCAAAGAGCTCGGGGAGAAGAGGGGCGCCCTGTCCCAGGAGTTGGGTTATCTGTGAGCCCTGGGGCCCTCCTGGCAAGGGGCTCAGGTCAGGGACAAGGGCTCCTCTCCCTTTCTCAGGAAAGAACATCCTGCGGGAGTCACGGGGTCTGACTCTGAGTCACACCCGGCTGATTAGCTTACTTGCAGTATTAATAGAACATTGAATTTCTACTGTGCAACACATAGGTGTTTTTATACCAAACGCACGACTGCTTCCATGCACCAGGGTGAGGCCTCTGACTGGGGAGGGGGCCACCCTCTGGCAGATGGGTGTTTCCTAATAGAAGCTTCTAGCAAGAACTGAACAAAAAGAGCCTGAGGCAGTGTCCCGAAGCTTCTCAACACTCCATGAGAGCAGAACCATGGCTCTAGGACCGTTTGTCTCTGCATAAACACTGGGTGCTGAGGACCCTGGACCACTCTCTGCTACACACTAGCCACTGAGCGCTGCCCCCCACCTCCACCTTCCTCACCGGAAACAAAGATCCAGTTCCTTCCTGGGGCTCCCTCCTGTGGCCTCAGAGCCACACATTTTGTCTCATTCAGATCATGACTCAGTGAAAGGCGTCAGGACGCCTCATGCCACACCCACAGCAGAGGGCCCCACAGGACCCCATGCAAGATGCAGAGAGCCCACCCATTGCCTGGCCAGGCGAGAACACAGGAAGTAGCTCCATGTCCCTCAGCTGTAGGAGAGCTGAAAGAGTGCATGGGGTCCAGGGAGTAGCCTGGGTACTCTGTGGGATTCAGCCCCATCCAGAGTGTGGGCTCACGTGCATCTCCCGCTCTCCATATGATCAAAAACATTTATAATGAAAGGGTCCGTGCAAGTCAGGCAGAGGCTCAAAGCACCAAGCACAAGCCTTAGTACCACCCCCCAGCCCGCTTTTGTCCCCTGAGCACTACCTGGTATGACCCAAAACTAGTAATGAAGAAAATACACTGCAATCACCTTCCAGACCTTATTTATTGGCAATGAGTGGACCAGCAGTTTCAAGTATCACTGTATCACTATATCACTGTCTTCCTGTTCATCATCGATTTGCTCGAGCGGGCCCCAGTAACATCTCCATATGTCCTGTCTCATGCTAGTAGAGCCCAAGGGCATCTGCTTGCTCCAGGAACATAAAGAGCCTTAATTCATTCCAGAAGAGGTCTATAATTGTTACTGGCATTTGGCATATCAAATACAACACGGGTAGCTTGCCAGGCTCTGCCGTGCAGGTAGCATACTCTTGTAGTCATCTCTAAGTCCAGCATTTATTGATGAACCGCACGGCCACTTGCGGCCCCACGGGCCGAGCTATGATAGGCTGGTCTGCTGGGTGGAGTTCTGAGGAGAGAGAAGTCCGGATGTGGAACATGGAGGCCCTCATGGAGTGGGGGGGGTCGTCTGGCTTGTTGCAAGTTTCTGCTGGGGTGGCAGGCCAGGGCTAGAACCCACCATCCCTCCTGGGCACCTCGTGAGCGGCTGGGCACAGGGAGAGCCAGTAGCAGCTCTGCCCCATGTCTGTGAGTCCAGTTTCAAGTGTGTACAGCAAATGACCCAGCTGGTCTCTGAAAACCGGCTCCTAGCACAGAGACATCTGGGGAAGAAGTATCCCGTTCTGCCCAGAGAAACAGCCGGTCCTGGCACCTGGACTCAGAGGACAGGAATATTAAGTACCTCCAGTCTCTGGAGGGCAGGGCTGAGACTGATCCATGATCTAATCAATCCTGTTGCTGTTATGATGAGGAGCGGTGGATGGCAAGTTCCCAGGGAGGGGGTGGAGCTGGGCCTGGCCCTCGCCCTCTCTGCTGTGGGTTTCTGGAAGAAGCCTCCTTATCGGCTTACCAAATTTGTTGATCTTGTCAAAGAGCAGGTCTTGACTTTATAGACTTTTTATTTCCTGTTTTCCACTTTATTGATGTCTCCTCTAATTAGTATTTCCGCCTGCTTGTACCAGATGCAGCTCTCCCCACCCCATTTCCTGAGGAGGACGCACAGGGAGCCGGCATCAGGTCTCCTCATGTGTTTTCCCAACTCTTGCCTCTGGTCATGGCTTTTGCTGCAGCCTTCAAACTTGGATAAGTAGTTTTTATTTCTCGTTTTGTGGTCTGATCTGAACTCACTCACTAAGAACCTGGTTTTCCTTCTTATTTTTCTGGTGGTTGAGAAATAAATTGAGTTTATAAAGGACCCACCAGTCTTGTGTTAGAGGAGAAAAACAGCAGGCAGGTTCAATAAGTCCAAGGGCTTCCATATTGCTGTGGAAAGTTACCAAAGGCTCGGCATCACCTCCCATTTGGCCTTGGGAAGGACATCTGGGCAGACACAGCACGGAAAAACAGCAGCCTATCTGCAGTATCTATGGGACCGCTCGGGTGCGGGCAGGGTGCACTAACATTTAGAACATCCCAAAGATATATCAAATAACTTATCTGTGCAATTTAAATTGTGTTTCTCCTTGAGTTATGTTTTTCTTTGATTTTTTTGAACTTAAGTACGTGCGGGGAGGTAGTCTCTGGTTCATCATACCTGAACCAGAGACTCTCAGACATGGGGCAGAGCTGCTACTTGCTCTCCCTGTGCCCAGCTGCTCATGAGGCACCCGGGAGGCATGGCGGGTTCTAGCCCTGGCCTGCCACCCCAGCAGAGCCTCACAACAAGCCAGACCACCCTCCCCTACTCCATGGGGCCCGCCATTTTCCACATCCGGACTTCCCTCTCGTCACAACTCTACCCAGCAGACCAGACTATCACAGCCCGGATCATCGACAGCCGCACGGTTCATCAATAAATGCTTTATTTAGAGGTGACTACAACAGTATGCCACCCGCACGGCAAGCCTGACAAGCTGCTCGTGTAGTATTTGATATGCCAAATACCAGTAACATTTATATTAGGTCATTCCCGTGACCTAATATAATGGTTTGAGGCTCTTTATGTTCCTGGAGCAAGTGGATGCCTTTGGGTTCTACTAGCATGAGACAGGACACATGGAGATACTACTGGTGCCGCTCTAGCAAATAGATGATGAACGGGAAGATAGTGATAGTGATAAAAGTACGTGCGGATTATAACGCAAATAATGCCTATATAATTCAAAGCTTCCCCTTACTCAGGGTCTTGCCTTGGCCTGCGTGCCTGAGAGCTTGACCCCAGCTAGCTGGCTTAAATAAACCCTTTGCTTTTGCATAAGCCTGTCTTGGAGTCCTCCTTGGTGGGTGATCGGTGGCCCCACCCTAATATTTGGAGGTTCCACTGAGATTTGATTTGCGGGCTTCGCCACTCCTGCCTGGACGCCCCCCAAAGACTGACTTCGGGTGAGTAACAGGAGCCTTTAATTTTCATGTGTGCGATCGCTGATTTCTGAAAATCCTGAATTCAGGTTCTGGTTCTGGTTCTGTTCTAAGTGACTGTTGGTAAAGGAAAGTGGAGAGTGGCGTGAGCCTCTCCCCTGGGGCATACTCCCTGGGGCAGGTATATGTGCCCCAGGGCCACAAGTCACAACCCTGGGGGACGCCCCAGTGGATGTGAAGCTCCAGGAACACCTGGATGTCTCCTTCTGCGTAGACAGTGAGACAGTTCTGTTTTTGCCGGCTAACAGGAAAGTGAAATCTCTTCCTCTACAGTGTTTGTGGAAGTCTCGATTGGGTGTCTGTGTGTCTATTTGTGCGCTCTTGGGACTTGTTTTGTACTTGATTCATACCAGTGATTATCCAGGTACCTCAACCATGGGTCAAGCTGTCTCTATTTCTCTCTCTCTCTCTGTCTCTCTCTGTCTCTCTGTCTCTCTGTCTCTCTGTCTCTCTGTCTCTCTGTCTCTCTCTCTCTCTCTCTCTCTCTCTCTCTCTCTCTCTCTCTCTCTCTCTGGTTCACTGGTCGGAGGTTCGTGCTCGCGGTCATAACCTTTCTCTTATAGTCAAAAAAAAAAAACAGGTGGCAGACTTTTGCTTCGCAGAATGGCCAATCTTTAGAGTAGGATGGCCAGCTGACTCTAGTGGCTGGTCTCCGTGCGGCCTCACAACAGCCCACTAATTTGGCGAAGGTAAAGGATGTGGTACAGGGACCTAATAAATCCCCGTCAGTGTTCCTAGAAAGGTTATAAAAGATCAGAAAAGAGACAGGGCTCTAACTAAGATCCTGGCTGCAGTAAATGTTAAAATGTTCCTAATTCATAATTTGGGTCTTGCCGGCATAGCGCAAAAGGAGCTCTTTCCTGACCTGATTAAAAAGTTTGGAAGGGTGCGGGAACATGGCATAATCTCAATAGGCCTACAGGGCTCATTTTGCTCTTCAGATGGTCCTGTCCTCCTTCACCCACCCCCGTTAACCCCCTTGGTCAGAGAGACAGCAAATGGTTTGCTCGAGCATGTGTGCATGTGTATGTATAATGGCCATCTCTGTTTGTAGTGAATTTTCTGTGTCTGTTTGTTTGTATGTGCAAATTGCAAAGGTCCGAACATTTTTTGAATTGTGGTGAACCATGATAAAAGCAAAAAAAGTTTCTAAATCAAGTGTTAACTAAAAGGTTAAATGGTCACTAACATCAGAAGTTCTCATAAGCTTCCCAAACTGTGCTGTTCGGAAAGGCTGTGCAGCAAGAGCCAGACACCAGAGGTTAGGGCTTTGTGATACAGTTGAATTTTTTCTCTGAGAAGCTAGGCTGCTCCATAAATAACTGAGATTCAAAAGGTATGAAAAGAAAATCAAAGAATTTTATGTTTCTTTTGCTGGTCTCTAAAAAGTTTAGTAAAAATCAAGAGTTTCTTCTTATGTCTAAGAGCATATGTTTGTTTTGTTTCTGCATAAAATTGTTAAAATTATCTGATCTAAAAAATTTGTGATTTAAAATAATTGTGGTAAAATTTGTAAGAGATATAAAAGAGAAGGAGTGTATATCTGTATTGATTGGCAGTTTCAGATATTTGAGTTTCATTTGTCTCCCCCACCAGAAAGGAGCTTCCAGCCCCCTACAAAAAATGTATTGTCTGTCTTAAGAAACAGCTAATAACAAACTAGAGAGGAAAAAATGGCTGTTTTAAAACTTCAGTCGCAGCTGCAAAGAGCCACTTCAACTAGTGGTTTTTAACAATAAAATTGGCAAAATAATTGGTAACTAACCAATGTTTTAAGAATGGAATTGTTGGCACTTCCGGGAACGACTGCAGCCCCTCCCACAGGGTGTGTGTGTGTGTGTGTGTGTGTGTGTGTGTGATCCTTGCGTCTCCGCAGAACTAATCAGTCCCAGAGAACAGACCAGAACTAGCCACCCACATCCCAAAACTCAAAACTGATCCATCTACTTACTATCTATCTTGCATGAGGTAGCAGTGAGCTTTTGTCCCTACACTCCTTGCCTCCCACCCAAACTCTGAAAACAGCCCAGCCACCTACTAACTGTTCTATCTATCCACCAAAAACTCACATTTGCATCCTACAATAGTCATAATGGTACTAGCCCAGATGAGCCAAGCAATAGCAATGAGTTGTATAACCATTCTGATAAGGAATTTTGGAAAGAATTACTAAGGATGCATAAGAAACTCCAAGAAGCAATGGAATGCAAAATCAATAAAATACAAGAGGACATGAGAAAAGAAATGAGGAAAATGCAGACCAAAATACAAATGGAAATGACAGATATTAAAAATGAGGTAAAATGAAATGAAAACATACTGGAAGGCCTCCATAGCAGAGTAACAACTACTGAAGAAAGAATGAGTGATCTCGAAGACGAAGTTCCAAAGATTCTCTACACAAAAGCAGAAGATGGGAAAAAGACTCACAATTAACGAACAGACAAGAGATAATCGGGATTTTGAACTCTCACACCGACCTGTCTGCATCTCAGGTAGCGTCCCTGGGGTGTGCGGCTGGCCGGGCGGGCACCTGGGGTCACGGTAGAGCCCCAGGTCTCGGCAGAAGGTGGAAATACAACCCCCAGAAGTCCGAGTGGAAGCGGAAGTAAACCGTCATTTCGAACTCTCACACCGGCCTGTCTGCATCTCAGGTAGCGTCCCTGGTCCCTGGGGTGTGCGGCTGGCTGGGCGGGCACCTGGGGTCACGGTAGAGCCCCAGGTCTCGGCAGAAGGTGGAAATACAACCCCCAGAAGTCCGAGTGGAAGCGGAAGTAAACCGTCATTTCGAACTCTCACACCGGCCTGTCTGCATCTCAGGTAGCGTCCCTGGGGTGTGCGGCTGGCCGGATGGGTGCCTGGGGTCACAGTAGAGCCCCAGGTCTAGGCAGAAGGTGGAACTACAACTCCCAGAAGTCCGAGCGGAAGCGGGAAGTAAACCGTCATTTCGAACTCTCACACCGCCTATCTGCATCTCAGATAGCGTCCCTGGGGTGTGCGGCTGGCGGGCGGGCGCCTGGGGTCCCCCAGAGTGGGAAAGGATATTTACCCAATACCCATCTGACAAGGGGTTAATATCCAGGATATATCAGGTACTGGTAGCACTCCACAAGAAAAAACAGCCAACCCCATCAAAAAATGGGGAGAAGAAATGAACAGAAGCTTCCAAAAAGAAGAAATTCGAATTTAGGCCAAAAGGCATATGAAAAAGTGCTCTTCATCTTTAATCATCAGGGAGATGCAAATCAAAACAACAATGAGGTACCATCTCACACCACAGAGACTGGCACACATCCAAAACAGCAAGAACAACCGGTGCTGGCGTGGATGTGGGGAAAAAGGGACTCTCATCCACTGTTGGTGGGAGTGCCGGCTGGTCCAGCCCTTTTGGAAAACAATATGGGCATTCCTCCGAAAGCTAGATATTGAGCTCCCATTTGATCCAGCAATAGCACTCCTGGGAAAATACCCGAGAGACCGAAAAACACATAGCAGAAACACTATCTGTACTTCTTTATTCATCTCTGCGCTGTTCACTATAGCTAGAATCTGGAAACAACCTAAATGCCCGAGAACAGAGGACTGGCTAAAGAAACTGTGGTTCATCTACACTATGGAATACTATGCGGCTGTCAGAAAAGATGAAATTATGAAATTTACCTGCAAATGAATGGACATGGAGTCTATCATGCTGAGTGAAATTAGTCAGAAGGAAAAGGACAGATATAGAATGACTGCATTCATTAATAGGATATAAATAGATACCAGTGTTTTACTAAATATGGGAAATGGTAATGGCAGATTAAAACTCACCATTGAATATACACAAAGAGACTTAAGTGATAAACTCTAAATATCTGCAGGGCTAGCCACAATGTGTAAAATAAGAGGGAGAGAGATGCAGAGACAGAGAGAAAAGAGAGAGAGAGAGAGAGAGAGAGAGAAAGAGAGGAAACTGGGGTACCTGCTATTAAGGCAGCCAGGGGGCAGGAGGGGGTGGGGTACATTGGTGGTGGAAATGGGGCACTGGTGGAGGGATGGGTGCTGGAATACTGTATTACCAAGAACCAATTATGAACACCTTTGTAATTGTATGTTTCCACGGTGGTATAATAAAAAAATATATATCAGAAAAAAAAAGAGATAATCGGGATAAAGCCAGAAAGAATAACATACAGATCATTGGGGTCCCAGAAGGGCAAGAAGAAAACCCTGATCAAGAAGAAACTGTCAAAATTCATCATTGCTGAGAAGTTCCTGGAACTAAAGAACACTTGCCTCCAGATCCAGGAGGCCCTTAGGATACCAGCTAAAAGAAACCCCAATAAAAATACTCCAAGATACATCTTACTTAGAATGACAAAAACGATAGAGATAGAATACTGAAAGCAGCAAGATCAAAGAAGGAAACCACATAAAAAGGAGCATCCCTAAGATTTACAGCAGACTTCTCTGATGAAACACCCCAAGCCCAAAAAACAATGGTGGGATATTGTGAAAAGGCTCAATGAACTGCAGGCCTCACCAAGAATAATTTACCATGCCAGACTCACATTCAGATATGAAGGAAAGATACACAACTTCATGGATAAACAACAACTCAGGAACTTCATGGACTCAAAACCAACTTTAAAGGAAGGACTGAAGGGTCGGTCTACTGTAAAACACGACTAAACCTAAAAAAGCACAAATGCAAACAGAAAGATGGCACAACTCCTCCAAAAAGGCCGGTGTGGCCATACTAGTATCGAATAACATAGACTTCAGGTTGAAAAAGGTTAGAAGGGACAACGAAGGCCATTTCTTATTAATTAAGGGGTATATATACCAGGAGGAAATTACACTACTAAACATATATGCACCCAACAAGGGGCCAGCAAAAATACTTAAAACAACTGCTAACAGACCTCAAAGAAGACATTAAGAGTAGCACAATAGGGCCAGAGAGATAGCCCAGCAGGTAGGGCGTTTGCCTTGCACGCAGCCGGCCTATGCTGGCCTGGGTACGATCCCGGCATCCCATATGGTCCCCAAGCACCGCCAGGAGTAATTCCTGAGCAAAGAGCCAGGAGTAACCCCTGAGCATTGCCCGGGTGTGACCCAAAAAGCAAAAAAAAAAGAGTAGCACAATAATGGAGACTTCAACACTGCTCTATCAACGATGGAGATCAACAAGACTGAAACTCAGCAAGGAAATATTGACCCTGAAGGAAGAAATGGAAGAAAGAGAGCTAGCCAGGAGTAGCCCCTGAGCACTGCCAGGTGTGACCCAAAAAGGCAAAAAAAAAAAAAAAAGCTGAATACACATTTTTCACCAGTGCGCATGGAACATTTTCCAAGATAGATCATATGCATACCTCAATAAAATAAAAAGATAGAAATTGTGTCAACTATCTTTTCAGACCATGAGGCACTGAAAATGGAAGCTAACCATGCACAGAAACAGGGATTCAAACCAAACACCTGGAAACTGAACAGCTCAGTGCTGAACAACCAATGGGTCATAGAAGAAATCAAACAGGAAATACAAAGATTCCTGGAAACAAACGAAAATGAAGACATCAACTATAAGAACTTGTGGAACATGGCAAAAGCTGTGTTAAGAGGAAAGTTTATAGCTTTGCAAGCATTCATTAGGAAAGAAGAAAGGGCCCACATAAATAAGCTGACTACAGAGCTGAAGACATTAGAAAAAGACCAACAAAAGGAGCCCAACCCAGGCAGAAAAAAGGAAATAATAAAACTTAGAGAGGAAATCAATGAGTTGGAAACCCCAAAAAAAATCCAAAAGATTAATGAAACCAAGAGCTGGTTCTTTGAAAAAAATAAAAAAAAACATCGACAAACCACTGGCAAGACAGGGAAAGAGAGAACCCAAATAAACAGAATCAGAAAGAAAAATGGTGAAATCGGCCAAGCGATAGCCCAGCGGGTAGGGCGTGATAGCCCAGCCGGTAGGGGCGTGATAGCCCAGCGGGTAGGGCGTTTGCACGCGGCTGGCCGTGCCAGCCCGAAGTTCCGTCCCCCAGCATCTCATATGGTCCCCTGAGCACTGCCAGGAGTAATTCCTGAGTGCACAGCCAGGAGAAACCTCTGAGCATTGCCGGGTGTGACCCGAAAAACAAAAAAAAAAAAATGGTGACATCACAACAGAAACCACAGAAATCCAAAAGATCATAAGAGATTACTTTGAGAGTCTGTACGTCATGAAACATGAGAATCTAGAAGAAATGGATCACTTGATCACTTGATCACTTGAATCCTATTATTCATCGATTTGCTCGGCGGGAGCCGGTAACATTTCCATTGGACCCTATCACGTGCCAATGTAGCCCAATGGCATCTGGTTGATTCAGGAATATGAAGAGCCTCAAACCGTTCCTTCAGGGTCTTGACAAGGAAGTATGACCATCTTGTAGGTGGGCGGCCACGTGATCTTTTGACATCCTGTGGGATCCAGTCAGTAACGGCTCTAGTCCAGCGGTTGTCCTCAAATCGCATTACATGTCCAGCCCATCTGATTTTCGATGCCTTGGCAAACGAGACAGCGTCCCTGATTCTGGAATAGCGAAGGAGGTCAGAACACCGGATTCCTTCTCTCATTTGAGTGAGGCATGATATTCCAAGCATAGCTCTTTCGATGCCTCTCTGGGAGACCCGAATAGCATTCTCATCCTGCTTTCATGGGGCCCAGGTCTCTGAGGTGTATGTTAATGCAGGGAGAACGGTGGAGTCAAAGAGATGTGCCTGGAGCCGGATGTTCTTTGTCCTTTCAGCTATTTCTTCGATGCCTTTGAAGGCATTCCATGCTGCTCTCTTCCTCCTGAGCAGCTCAGGTTTTAGGTTGTTCATCATGTTGATTTCTCGACCTAGGTACATGTAAGTGCTGTATTTAGAGGTGTTTGTTCCATTGAGAGTGAATGGGGCCTCTGGAACTAGTTCATTCTTCATGAACATAGTTTTCTTTAGATTCAGCTGTAGACCTATCTTTCCACATTCTCGGTCGAAGTCAGCCAGCATTTGTGCCGCTTGGCTAATGTTTGGTGTGATTCGAACGATGTCATCAGCGAAGCGGAGGTGGTGTAGTTGCCGACCATCTATCTTCACTCCCCATTCCTTCCCATTCTAATTGTTGCATGATGTTCTCGAGGGTGGCTCTGAAGAGTTTTGGTGAAATGGTATCACCCTGTCGAACCCCTCTTTTCACATTAATGATCACTTCTTTGTAGAATGGTGAGATCCTGGTGGTGAATCCGTAATACAGCTCACGAAGGATCTTGATGTATTGGGTTTGAACGCCTTGTTTGGCTAGGGCTTCGATGACTGCTTCAGTCTCCACAGAATCAAAGGCTTTCTTTAAATCAATGAACGTGAGACAAAGCGGCATCTTGTACTCCCTACAAACCTCAATGAGTTTGGTTACTGTGTGGATATGGTCAATTGTGCTGAATCCTTTCTGGAAGCCAGCTTGCTCATATGGTTGTCCTTCATCTAGTGTTCTGCCAATCCTGTTCAGGATGACTCGAGTGAACAGCTTATAGATGATGGACAACAGGCAGATGGGGCGATAGTTGCCGATGTCATGGATGTCTCCATTCTTGAACAGTAGAATTGTCCTGCTGATTTTCCATTGGGAGGGGACCTTGCATTCGGACAGGTAGCATGTGAAGAGCCAACTAGTGCATTGATGAGTACCAACGGCAGATTCTTCAGGTGTTCGGGTCTTACTTTGTCTGGGCCTGGTGCTGTTCCCTTCTTTACTGACGAGTTGGCATGTCGGATTTCAGAAGGGAGAACGTTGGGAATGACATACCCATCCTGTGGAATTTGGTATGTGGGCAGGTGGACGTGGTTATCAAAGATATCTGAGTAGAAGTCATGGATAATCATCTCCATTGTCTTTCTGGAAGATGTGATAGATCCATTAGGGCGTCGGAGGGCAGTCATCTTGGTCTTATAGTTGGCGAAGGACAGGCGGGCAGTGCGAATGGTTTTCCTGGCTTCTGCTGCATCTTCTAGTATTTCTGCTCTTCTGTCTTTGAGGTCTTCCTTTATCACTTCTCTGCACCGCTTTGCAAGCTTGGACATTAGCATTTGGTTGCCTGAGGCTCGCACCTTGCCACATTGGCGAATGAGCTCGAGAGTTTCTGAAGACAGGCGTCCTTTTGTGTCTTTCTCTCTCTCGGCATTCTTCACACAATCATAGAGGTGTTGTTTTTTCAAAGAACCAGCTTTTGGTTTCGTTGATCTTCTGGATTGTTTTTGACATTCCATCTCATTGATTTCTGCTCTAAGTTTTATTATTTCTTTCTTTCTGCTTGGGTTGGGCTCCTTTTGTTGATCACTCTCTAAGATCTTAAGTTGTGAAGTCAGAGTGTTTTTATGATGGCCTTTTCTTCTTTTCTGATGAATGCTTGAAGAGCTATGAACTTGCCTCTTAACACTGCTTTCGCTGTATCCCACAAGTTCTGGTAATTCGTGTCTTCAGTCTCATTTGTTTCCAGGAATCTTTGGATTTCCTCTTTGATTTCTTTTATGACTTGCTGATTGTTCAGCAGTGAGCTGTTTAGTTTCCAGGTACTTGGTATTGGTCTCCGTTTTTGTGCAATTAACTTCTATTTTCAGTGCCTCATGGTCTGAAAAAATAGTTGGCACAATTTCTATCTTCTTGATTTTATGGAGGTATGATTTATGGCTCAGAATGTGATCTATTTTTGGAGTATGTTCCATGTGCACTGGAGAAGAAAGTGTATTCAGCTTTTTTGGGGATGAAATGCCCTGTATATGTCTACCAGCCCTCTTCTTCCATCTCTTCTTTAAGGGCCAGTATTTCCTTGGTAAGTTTCAATCTTGTTGATCTATCCAGGGTTGATAGAGCAGTGTTGAAGTCTCCAACTACAATTGTTTTGCTGTCAATGTCTTCTTTGAAGTCTATTAGTAGTTGTTTTAGGTATTTTGCTGGCCCCTCGTTGGGTGCATATTTGTTTAATAGCGTGATTTCTTCCTGATATATGCATCCCTTGACTATTAAGAAGTGACCTTCACTGTCCCTTCTGACCTTCTTCAGCCTGAAGTCTATGTTGTCAGATACCAGTATGGCTACCCCAGCCTTTTTGGATGGGTTGTTTGAATGAAGGATTGTTTTCCAGCCTTTTATTTTGAGCCTGTCTTTGCTCCGATTGTTCAGGTGTGTTTCTTGAAGGCAGCAGAATGTCGGATTCAATTTTTGATCCATTGTGCCACTCTGTGTCTCTTAACTGGTGCATTTAGACCATTGACATTGAGAGAGATTATTGTCATGGGATTTTGTGCCATCTTTCTGAATAGGTTGGTTGTTCTTTTGGGTTATGTCTCGTCTTATAGTAGATCTTTCAGTCCTTCTTTTAAGGTTGGTTTTGATTTTACAAAGTTCCTAAGCTGTTGTTTATCCAAGAAGTTGTATATCTGTCCTTCAAATCTGAGCGAGAGTTTAGCCGGATAAAGAATTCTTGCTGAGGCATTCATTTCATTAAGTTTTTTTACTATATCCCACCACTGCCTTCGGGCTTGGAGGGCGTCTTCTGAGAAGTCTGCTGAAAGTCGAATGGATGCTCCTTTGTATACAATTTCCTTCTTTGATCTTGCTGCCCGAAGAATTATGTCTCTGTCTATGGCATCCATTACTTTGACTAGGATGTGTCTTGGGGTCTTTCTATTGGGGTCTCTTCTTGCTGGTACGCATCGGGCTTCTTGGATCTGGATGCCTTCGTCCTTTAACTCGGGGAACTTTTCAGCCAGGATGTTTTTAACTGTTTTAATTTCCTTGGGGTTACTTTCCTGCCCCTCTGGGACTCCTATGATTCTTATGTTGTTCCGCCTGATTTCATCCCATTGTTCTCTGTTTCGTTGCTGATTCATTATTCGGTCTTTTTTCCATCTTATGTAGATCTCTGAGTGCTTTATGCAGCTCATCTTCAGTCTCACTGATTCTCTCTTCCGCTGCTGTCATCCTACTATTCAGAGCCCCGATTGTGTTTTTCATTTCGTCTACTGAGTTTTTTAAGCGATGATATTTCTATTTGCATGGTTCTCATGTCTGCTCTCATTTCCTCCCGTAGTTGATTGACTGCCCTTTCAACTGCTTCATTTATGTTCTCCTGTATTTTATTGGACATCTGCTCAATTTTTTCGTTGAGCTCCTTAAACATCCTACCAATTTCTTCTCTGATTTCATTGTCAGAGAGATCATGCACATCTGTATTCTTTTTTGAGTCTTCAGGGTCGATTCCTTCATCTGTTCTTCGAGCTGGGGATCTGCGTTGTTTCCCCATGGTGTTGTGGTGTTCAGGGATAGAGTCCTCTGGTGTACTGTTTCTTTTTTTCTTGAGGGTATTACCTTCCCTTGGTGTTGAATTTCCTAGTTGTTCTATTAATAAGCGGCCGCAGTGGTGGCCGCCCAGCCAGCCGCACACCCCAGGGAGGTAGGTTACCTGAGGTGGAGTCAGGCCGGTGTGAGAGTTCAAAATGACCGTTTACTTCCGGTTCTGCTCGGACTTCTGGGGGGTTGTAGTTCCACCTTCTGCCGAGACCTGGGGCTCTACCACGGCCCCAGGCGCCCGCCCGGCCAGCCGCACATCCCAGGGAGGTAGGTTACCTGAGGTGGAGTCAGGCCGGTGTGAGAGTTCAAAATGACCGTTTACTTCCGGTTCTGCTCGGACTTCTGGGGGTTGTAGTTTCACCTTCTGCCAAGACTTGGGGCTCTACCACGGCCCCAGGTGCCCGCCCGGCCAGCCGCACACCCCAGGGAGGTAGGTTACCTGAGGTGGAGTCCTTCACACAATCACAGAGGTATTGAACCAATCGGTTGTATTCTTCATCGATGTCGTCAATGATGGCATCCTCCCATGTTGCTGCAATGATGCCAAAGAGTTCCCAGTTGATGGTCGTTCTGGGATTTCTCTTCTTAAACTTTGCAGCCTTTTCTCCCTGTTGCGTGAAGTAGAATTTTTGCACGAAGGAGATAGTGGTCCGATCCTGTTTGGAATTTGGGGATGACAGCAACATCAGTCAGACAAAACCATCGATTGAAGTTGATGTGGTCAATTTCATTGTGGAACTGTCCACCAGGAGATTCCCATGTCCAACATTTTGCTTCAGCCTTCTGGAACTGTGAGTTCCCATGAATGGTCTTGATGGACATGATGAACTCAGAGAGTCTCTCACCCTGTTCATTCCATTCTAGGCCATGGGTCCCGATGTGGAGTTGTTCAGCCGATCTTCTCGGCCCTATCTTGGCATTAAAATCACCAACTATGATCTTGTAGAAGGTATGATCTTTTTTTATAGCACTCCTCCAGTTCGTAGAATTTCTCAATTTCATCTTCCTTGTATGTGGATGTTTGTGCGTAGACAACGAAGATAGAAATTGCTGGCAGTGGGCCACATCTCTTCCAAGTGTAATCTTCCTATCTGGTTTGTTAGGCATTCAAATGAATCAATGTTGACGGCCATGTTCATGTTGACAAGGACACCAACTCCACCGACGCCTTTTTTGTCGCATGTTCCAAGGAACAATTCTTCTCCGGTGTCAAATACAGCGTGATGCGACTGACGCCTCCTCGTCTCAGTCAGACCAATGATGTCATACTTGATCTTTTGTGCTTGTACCATCAGATCCTCAATATATGCTTCTGATGACAGCGTCCCGGCATTAAAAAGTACAGACAGTCATTTTAGTCCTTCTTCGTTTTGGTACCCTAGGTTGGCCGAGAAATTTTATCAGGCACTGCTTGTTTGTCTTTCTTACTGCTGCCGTATTAAGGGCTCTTTCAGGGTCAGGAAAATAAACATTTTTGTTACTGGTTTTGGCATATCGAACACGCATCAAACAGCTTGCCACGCTCTGCCGTGCAGGTGCTATACTCTCATTACCTTGTGGGGCTCTCTCCGAGGGGTGGGTAGAATATTCATAGTAATTTTGGAGGTAAATTGCACTGCCCCACAGCAGCTGCGCAGCTTGAGGAAAGCTGGTTTCTGCTCTGCCAGGTATATCTGTGTCTGACATAGATACACCCAGCAGAGCAGAAACCAGCTTTCCCGTTGAACCCCCTACATTCCACGGACCACGAGAGCGACTTCTGACCCGAGTCCACCATCCCGATGGAGCCCTCGGAAGAGCCCAGAAAAACCCCACACCTTGCTGGCAGCGATCTTCACCATCCACACTCCGCAGCTTGTAAGATCTCCACCCAAGAGATTAAGCCAGTCTCCAGCCTGGCTTCTCAGAAACCCAGCCTACAAGGACCCACCCTGCAGAGACCCGCCCTTCAGAGAAGAGTATTTCAAGCCCAGGAATGCTCGGAGCCAAAGACACAAGCCTATCACCATCGAGAAAATTGAAACAGTAATTAAAAGTCTGCCCAAACACAAAAGCACAGGTCCAGAAGGATTCACTAGTGAACTCTACCAAACCTTTAAGGAGGACCTACTGCCAGTCCTTTTCAAGCTCTTCCCAGAAATAGAAGAAACAGAAACACTCCCAAACAGCTTCTACAAGGCACATATCACGCTGATACCCAAAAGCAGGGAGAGACAACACAAAGAAAGTAAACTACCTACCAATTTCCCTGATGAACATGGATGCTAAGATCTTCAACAAAATACTAACAAACAGAATCCAAAGACTCATCAAGAATATTATACATCATGACCAAGTAGGATTCATCCCGGGAATGCAAGGTTGGTTCAACATTCACAAGTCAATCAACATAACACATCATATCAATAAGAGAAAAAATAAGAACCATGTGATCATATCAATAGATGGAGAAAAAGCATTTGACAAGGTCCAGCACCCGTTCATGATTAAAACCCTCCATAAAATGGGAATTGAAGGAACCTTCCTCAAGATAGTTACAGCCATCTACCAAATTCCCAAAGAGAGCATCATTCTCAATGGGGAAAAACTGAAAGCCTTCCCACTGAGATCAGGGACAAGACAAGGTTGCCCACTCTCAACTCTTTTATTCAATATAGTACTGGAAGTACTTGCCATAGCAATCAGAGAGGAAAAGGACATCAAGGGTATCCAGATAGGCAAGGAATAAGTCAAGTTATCATTATTCGCAGATGACATGATATTATACCTAGAGAACCCTAAACTCTCTACCAAAAATCTCCTAGAAACAATAGACACATATAGTAGAGAGACAGGATACAAAATCAACACCCAAAAGTCGGTGGCTTTCCTATATACAAATAACAAAAGAGAAAAAAGAGATATTAAGGAAACGTTTCCATTCACAATTGTGCCACAGAAAATCAAATACCTAGGAATCAACTGGTGTAAAACCAAGTGTGTAAAGGACCTTTACAAAGAAAACTACAAGACACTGCTCCAAGAAATAAAAGGGGACACAAGGAAATGGAAACACATTCCCTGCTCATGGATGGGGAGAATCAACTTTGTCAAAATGATAATACTCCCTAGAGCTCTGTACAGATTCAATGAAGTCCCTATAAGGATACCCATGACATTCTTCAAAGAAATTGACCAAACATTCCTGATTTGTATGGAACAATAAACCCCCATGGACAGCTAAAGCAATCCTCGGGAGAAAGAAGATGGGAGGCATCACCTTTCCCAACTTCAAACTGTACTACAAGGCAGTAGTAATTAAAACAGTGTGGTGTTGGAATAAAAAACAGACCTGTGGACTTATGGAATAGAATTGAGTATCCTGACACCCAACCTCAAACACATGATCATTTAATCTTTGATAAAGGTGCAAAGAGTCCAAAATGGAGTAAGGAAAGCCTCTTCAACAAGTGGTGTTGGAAAAACTGGGCAGTGACATGTAAAAAAGTGAATTTGGACCTCTGGCTAACACCATGCACAAAAATCATATCAAAATGGGTTAAAGATCTCAATATCAGACTTGAATCCATAAAGTACATTGAAGAAAATATAGGAAAAACCCTCCATGACATTGAAGCTAAAGGCGTCTTCAAAGGTGAAACATCACTAACAAAGCAACTAGAAGAAAAGATAAACATATGGGACTACATGAAACTAAAAGCTTCTGCACCTCAAAAGAATCAGTGACCAAGATACAAAGACAGTCCACAGAATGGGAAAGAATAGTCACCCAATACCCATCTGACAAGGGGTTAATATCCAGGATATATCAGGTACTGGTAGAACTTACAAGAAGAAAACAAGCCCATCAAAAACTGGGGAGAAGAAATGAACAGAAACTTCGACAAGGAAGAAATTCGAATGGCCAAAAAACATATGAAAAAATGCTCATCATCATTAATCATCAGAGAGATGCAAATCAAAATAACAATGAGATATCATTTTACATCACAGAGACTGGCACATATCCAAAAGAGCAACAACAACAAGTTTGGCGTGGATGTGGGGAAAAGGGGACACTCATCCATTGTTGGTGGGAATGCCGGCTGGTACAGCCTTTCTGGAAAACAATATGTACATTCCTCCAAAGACTAGAAATTGAGCTCCCATTTGACCCAGCCATGCCACTCCTGGGAATATACTCTGGGAAGCCAAAAATACGCAACAGAAACACCATCCCTACTTTTATGTTCATAGCAGCATTATTCACAATAGCCAGAATCTGGAAGCAACCAGAGTGCCCGAGAATAGATGACTGGATAAAAAGCTTCAGTACATCTACACAATGGAATACTATGCAGCTGTTTGGAAAAATGAAGTTATGAAATTTACCTATAAATGAATGGACATGAAGAGGATCATGTTGAGTGAAATTAGCCAGAAGGAAAGAGACAGATATAGAATGACTACATTTATTTGCTGACATAAATATATATATGTACATATTATGATGCCAATATCCAAGGTCAAGTGAAACATGGATCAGGAGGTCTTGTCAAAGATGGAGATTATCACAAACGTGTGGGAGTCAGAGGCTAGGTAAGACAGAAAATGGAACAGTGTGCTAATAATTGTCGAAAGTGCTAATACCAACCTAGAACTGAGCATTAAATACAGACAGAAAGATAAACATGACAACCTTTTAATGTATGTACTGTAATCCACAATGTGGAAGGGAAGGAAAAGAGAAAGAGAGAGAAAGGGAAAGAAATAAAGAACCTGCCATGGAGGCAGGCTAGGGAAGAGGGAAGGGAATCAGGAACGCCTGGTGATGGGAAATGGGCACTGGTGGAGGGATGGGTGCTGGAACACTGTATGATGGAAACCCAAATATGAACATCTTATGAACATCTTTGTAATTGTATATCTCACGGTGGTATAATAAAATACTTTTAAAAAAAAGAATGGAATTTTTAAAAGCAAGTATTTGTTAATTAATAATATAAAGAATTCAAAGGCTTGAAAGGAGGGTTAACAAGTACTGCAGAGCACAACTCCATCATGCTAACTGAATATTGTCTTCATGTGTAAAACAGAATCAAATTTTAAAGTATCGGAAACTTAAAATGCTTGTGAATGAAATTTTTGTTTTGCTGAAAGGTACTTAAAGAACTGGAATTAAAGCAATGAGTTAAAGGAGTTTAGTAAGTTGAGATGTAAGGAGAAATAAGAAAGAAAATGATGAAGTTATCACCAGTGGGAAAAAGGAAAGGAATCCTGTAAAGCTGGTTAAGAATGAAATAAGGCTACAGGTCTGAGAATGTATAAAAGGTGTAAGGCTGTGTTTTAAGGAAAGAAGCTAAATTGAACTATTATTATGTCCACAGAATTGTTTAGTACCCTTTTTGGCAAGGTTTATAAAAACATTAAATGGATGGTATGGACTCCTGTTACGACGTTCTTAAATAATTGGGACTCAAGGTTTTAAACATGAAAGTAAATTGTACCATTCTTACTCTACAGTGTTAATGCAACTTGAAAATGGGTACATTGCATCTCATTGTAAGTAAAAAAAATTGCTTTCCTCTCTGCACCTTCAATCCATCTTTAATGTTTCATGTCACTATGTTGGTTTGCATAAATCCAAATAAAAAAAACTGTCCTTTCTGTAATAGAGGTCTACCCCTCATGCAGACAGGAAAGCCAGCTAAGGGACCCCAAAGCCCTCTTCCAGGGAAATGGAGTCAAAATGGATTGGTCTAAATGACAGGAGCAGATATTTACAGGTACTGTTACTAGTACTCAACAAACCTCAGGGAGACCGTAGAGGCTGGCTGTTGCAGGACACCTAAAAGCCTCGGCCTCTGCATCTGCCCTGGATTGCCTCCTGCAGGTCACTTCATAGATAGGGGGGTAGTCTGAATGTGGCAGTTTATCTGACCATGTATTCTGTACTGACTGGTATAAATATTCTCCCATGCTACCACAATCATTGTGGGACTAGCTAGATCTTACCAGTATATTTGCCTGGCCACGTTGGATCTCTAAGTAATTAGACCAGAGAGAAATGCTGTTTGCCTCCAAGCAAGCAAGCATGGCTCCCTGATAACTCAAAGGCAACTAAAATACAAAACTACCCTGAAGTAGACGAGAGTCTTGTGAAGGCTTGGAGAAATATTTAACTGGCATTAGTATTAGTCTTGGTACAGAGGCATGCCAACTCAGAAACACCCTTCTCTACCCTATATAGGCAATTCCAGGCAGATCTTGGCTCAAGACATTAGGTGAGGTGCTGGGAGAAATTACCTGAGGGCATCTGATCCTTCCTGCCAGGGGAAGTTACATTTAGCTTATAGCTTCTCCCAGCTCTGCTAGGAGGCTCTTAATTAGCTTTGGGTCCTTGTAAACAGTCAGATGGCCTCCTGAAGTTGCTACATTTCTATAGAGCTATTTTCCTGTTTTCATCACTAGATAGTCCAGCCCAGAATGGGCTGGGCTGGGGAAATTGGGCGGATTTCTAACTATAAAATAAGCTGCAAGAAAAAAGAGGCTCCCTCTTTTTTCCCCCTTTGCCATTTCGGCTTCCCTTGGTGTTTTGCTTCTCCGTCCTCTCCATTCTCTGTTGGGCCTCAACATGTGGTGGCAGCCATCTTGGCCTACACCTGGCTGGGGCCTAGCTGGGAACCCAGAGTCCGGAGGTTTTCCCTGCTCTTGGATTGTATATTGGAACCTGTGATAGTAAAGCCTTTTAAAACTGCATCGGATTCCTGAGTCTTCATCCATTCCCGCCGGCTTCAGAGGTAGAAGGGAACTCGCTTCCTGACACTGTCAGGGACCCCGGCGGCGCTCCCTGACACTGGCCAGCCCAAGGAAGGACCAGAAATCGTATCTGCTGTGAAAAGCGAGGAATCTGCAGATCTGTAATAACTGACAAGGGCACTTCAGCAGAAATTTACTCCAGCCCCACAAAGAAATGTGGCTGCTCTCTGCTCTTGAGGCCCCAGTGGAAAAACCCAAGGTTTGTCCATCTTGTCATGGGACCTAATCTTCATATGTTATGGCCAAGCTCGGGGAAGCCCTGATGTCACAGATAAAAAAAAATTTTTTGGGTCACACCCGGCGATGCTCAGGGGTTACTCCTGGCTCTGCACTCAGGAATTACTCCTGGCGGTGCTCTGGGGACCATATGGGATAACGGGGATTGAACCCGGCCAGAGCAGGCCAGTTGTGAGCAAGGAAAACGCACTACTGCTGGGCTATCGCTCCGGCCCAAGGTAAAAATATTAATGCCATCATTGATGTGTTTTCTGCTCTGTCTTAGCCAATCCCCAGGACTTCTCAGTAAGTAATGGGGAGTAACTCTCCAAATGGAGAGTTTTCCAAGCCTGCTGTGTTTATGCAAAAGAACAAATCAGGATTATCACAAATCTGGCAAATTTTAAATGAAGGTAGAGAGAAAACCATGTTCCTGTAACTTACCTTGCAAAAATCAGATTCTAGTTCAACAAAGGTGTCGGGGCGCCGCCAGGGTCCCTGACAGTGCCGGGAAGCGAGTTCCCTTCTACCTCCGAAGCCGGCGAGGAATGGATGAAAACTCAGGAATCCGATGCAGTTTTAAAAGGGTTTACTTATCACAGGTTCAGGCATACAAATCAGCAAAAGGAAAAGCCGGGTGCTTAGGATTCCAGGCTAGAACCCCAGCCACGTGTAGGCCAAGATGGCGGCCACCACTTTTAAAGGCCTTGTAAAAGGAGAAGACAAAACTCCCAAGAAGGGGGGAGCGCTCACAAAGAGAGAGCCCAAGAAGAAGCGTGGGAGAGAGGAAACCGGCTAGGTTTATACCCCTTGCAACTCAGACCTTCCTCCCACTGTTATGGAAAGCAGGGAGGGTCAAATGCCCTTAGGTAATCCCTCCCTGCACCTCACCTAGGCCCTTTAGTATGCTAATGTTTTGAGCCAAGATCTGCCTGGAAATGCCTTTTATAGGGTAGAGAAGGGGGTTTCTGAGATGGCATGTCTCTGTACCAAAGACTAATACTAATGCCAGTTAAATATTTCTCCAAGCCTTCACAAGTCTCTTCTACTTCATTGTAGTTTTGTATTTTAGTTGCCTTTGAGTATATCAGGGAGCCATGCTTGTTTGCTTGGAAGCAAACAGCATTTCTCTCTGGTCTAATCACTTAGGGGTCCAGCATGGCCAGGCTAATATGCTGGTAATATCTAGCTAGTCCCACGATGATTGTGGTAGCTTGGGGAGAATATTTATACCAGCTAGTACAGCATACATGGTCAGATAAACTGCCACATTTAGACTACCCCCTTATCTACGAAGTGATTTGCAGGCGGAAATTCAGAGCATATGCAGCGGCCCTTAAAGGAGTCCTGCAACACAAAGGTAATTGGAAAAAAAAATGCATTCTGATAGGCTTGATTAGGCTTGATAGGCACCCTTTTGAAAATTCAGATGCGGGCCTCGGACGCGCCTGGGGAAGCTGGAACCTTCGCTTTCCCCCAGCTAAGCTGACCATGGGGCTCCAGAGAGGACAGATGGGATTTGGGAGTGGGTCCATCACCTCCGGGAGTCCCAGAAGCAGCCAGATGAGACTCGCCCACCACACTAGCCACCACCTTTGCTGTCCAGACGCTGGGATCCTACCTCACGACCAGATTAACAGAACAAAACCAGTTCGAGCCCAGGTAGGCGGCTCCCAGAAGCGGGACTTTCTGGGAATTCGTCAGATGGAGTCAGGGTTAGGCCATTCCCCCTCCATTTTGTCGAGCCTGGTGGCCCCGCCAAGGAGCTGCCCTGGGGTGACCAGCCATAGCATGCGGGCCTCGGACGCGCCTGGGGAAGCTGGAACTTCGCTTCCCCAGCTAAACTGACCATGGGGCTCTCGGGAGGACAGATGGGTTTTGGGAGTGGGTCCATCACCTCTGGGGGTCCCGGAAGCAGCCAGATGAGACTCGCCCACCACACTAGCCACCACCTTTGCTGTCTGGACGCTGGGATCCTACCTCATGACCAGATTGACAGAGCAAAACCAGTTCGAGCCCAGGTCGCGCGGCCGCTTGAGGCTGCGTGGTCTATCAAAATAGTGGAAACAGTAATGTCCTTTAAATCCACTGCATTCCAAGAAGTGCAGGAAAGTTTGGTGGGAAGGAGAGATAGAGAGGAGAGAGAAGACATACAGAACCCGCCAAGTAGTTGAGGTGTGGGAGGGGGAGGGAGGTTGGGACATTGGTGATGGGAGATGGGTTTGGGTGGAGGGATGGGTGTTGGAACACTGTGGAACCAGAACTCTGCATGAGCATCTTGCAATTGTATGTCTAAAATGGTGTAATAAAACTTGGGGGAAAAGATTCAAATGAAACTTAATTTATCAATAGTAAGTAAGCAGACTAGTCTATAAAGAAACTCAAAGCTGCACACGCTGTCACTGGTCTGACCAGTATAAAGCCAGAAGTTAACCAAGAAAAACATCAGACAAAAGGCAGACATTTAAAAAAAAGCCAAAAAAGGTAGTTTGGTGGTTCTATGTTCATTAAGAATAATAGACACAGTAAGTTATTTTCTATCAGCCAATTTCATGAGTAAATTCATAAAAATATGTATGGTGCTCTGTTGCTTTGGTCTTTGTTGCTTTAACTTCTGTGTTTTCTAAGCTAGTAAACCATTCTGCCCTTTCTAGGTCTAATAGAAAGCCTTTTGACTCCTCCAAGGTTTAGTAATTTCAACGTTACATTCCTCAAACTAATGAATTTTATCTTTTTCCTTTCAGATATAAATAATTTCAAAGAATCCAACCAGTTCATTGCCTGGGCCCCACTGAAACTAAGGTAGCATGAGATTTCACCCCTTGCACAGGCAGGGTCTACATCCCTTTGTCAGCATAAAGAAGCTCCAGAAGATGGACCCTCACCCATTTTCCCCTCCAAAATTTAAGGTGGTGATATCTCTATGGGGGGCTTGATGTAGGCAGGCAAACAGAGATGGGGCCATGGCAAATGGAATTGAAATTTCTGCAAGCTGGTTTGAATCTTGTTTCAACACGTCACACTGGATAACTACCCTGACATCCACTTTGCTGGGACCCCTAATTGTATTATTACTTATATTGACTTTTGAACCTTGCTTTCTTAATAGCTAGTTGCTTTCATCAAAGAACGCTTCAGCACAGTGCTCTGAAACAGCAGTATCTGGCCCTTAATAATTCTAACTATGAGGAAGATTCCTCATGAAGCAAAAAAAAGAAAGGGAGGAATGGTAGGGGAGAAAAATGGCAGCAGGTTCAATAAGCTGAAGGGCTTCCACATTGCTGTGAAAAGTTACCAAGGGCTCAGCATCACCTCCCATTTGGCCTTGGGAAGGACATCTGGGCAGACACAGCACGGAAAAACAGCAGCCTATCTGCAGTATCTATGGGACCGCTCCGGGTGCGGGCAGGGTGCACTGACATTTAGAACATCCCAAAGACACACATTATTTGATACAAATAACTTATCTGTGCAACTTGAGTTGTTTCTCCTTGAGTTATGTTTTTCTTTGATTTTTTAACTTGAAGTGCGTGCGGATTATAACGCAAATAATGCCTATATAATTCAAAGCTTCCCCTTACTTGGGGTCTTGCCTTGGCCCGCATGCCTGAGAGCTTGACCCCAGCTAGCTGGCTTAAACAAACCCTTTGCTTTTGCATAAGCCTGTCTCTTAGAGTCCTCCTTGGTGGGTGTCAGCGTCCCCACCCTAACACTTGAAGTCCTGGAATGAGCTCAGCAGAGTTTTGCTGTGTAATGGTTCTGTCTCTGGCAGGTCCGGGAACCACGTGCCCACCTCCCACCATCCAGCCACACATGGCACATGTGTGGGCCTGTTTCAGGGACAGGACAGTGACTGTCCTTTGCTGCACACAGGCTCTGGAACAGTTTGGTGAAGCAGTTTGGCAGCCAGCCGGCAACCTGCTGGCTCTGGCTACAAACCCCTAAAGCACAGGGGCTGTCAGACCCCACAGCAGCGCTTAGCCTGTAAAGAAGCACATGTCTGACCTGGCTTCTGAGTGAACCAAGCAACTCAAAATTGACAGCTGCTCTGACCTTTTCTGCCTTCCTGGCTGTGATTCCCAGCCGTGGGTAAGCCTGATACTCTCTCCAGAGGAAGTAGAAGTCTCCCGTTTAACAAGGAGATAATAGATTGCTGTGACTGTGGGAGTGAGTCACCGAGGAAAGAAAAGGAAGAGCCTAAAGCCTGGGAAACTCCCCTTGGCTCCAGGCCCCTGAGGGGACAGGGCAGGCTGCAGTCTCCTTATGGCTCCTCACGGACCTCTATCCTTAAACTATGGGTATGGATTACCTTAACATGAATAAAATTAGGCCTCAAAGTAATAAATGTCAAATGGAAAAAATAGCCCTAAGGACTCAGCCAAGGAAAATAAAGTATTGAGATTTAAGAATTTCAACTCCAAGGAAACTTTTTTAAGAGTTTAAGTGTATATGAAATTAAATTTCTGTCAGGGAAATTATATAACAGGCAAAGAAGGATCAGCTCTTTCCACATACACTGCCTTTAGGGACCAGGTTTGCAGAAGAATCACAGAAGGCAGTCAGTAGTGTGTGCCTCTCCAGTGAGATGCTCTCTCACACACATGCGCACTCTCACACATTCACAGATTGGTGTGCACCCACACCCTCTCATCGAGCCTTCACACTCACACATTCACTGACCTATGTGGACTCACACTCTCTCACCGTGACTTCACACTCACACATTCACTGACCTATGTGGACTCACACCCTCTCACTGAGCCTTCACACTCACACATTCACTGACCTATGTGGACTCACACCCTCTCACTGAGCCTTCACACTCACACATTCACTGACCTATGTGGACTCACACCCTCTCACTGAGCCTTCACACTCACACATTCACTGACCTATGTGGACTCACACCCTCTCACCGTGACTTCACACTCACACATTCACTGACCTATGTGGACTCACACCCTCTCACTGAGCCTTCACACTCACACATTCACTGACCTATGTGGACTCACACCCTCTCACCAAGCCTTCACACTCACACATTCACTGACCTATGTGGACTCACACCCTCTCACTGAGCCTTCACACTCACACATTCACTGACCTATGTGGACTCACACCCTCTCACCGCGACTTCACACTCCACACATTTACTGACCTATGTGGACTCACACCCTCTCACCGTGACTTCACACTCACACATTCACTGACCTATGTGGACTCACACCCTCTCACCGAGACTTCACACACATTCACTGACCTATGTGGACTCACACCCTCTCACCGAGCCTTCACACTAACACATTCACTGACCTATGTGGACTCACACCCTCTCACTGCGACTTCACACTCACACATTCACTGACCTATGTGGACTCACACCCTCTCACCGAGCCTTCACACACATTCACTGACCTATGTGGACTCACACCCTCTCACCGAGCCTTCACACTCACACATTCACTGACCTATGTGGACTCACACCCTCTCACTGCGACTTCACACTCACACATTCCACTGACCTATGTGGACTCACACCCTCTCACCGAGCCTTCACACACATTCACTGACCTATGTGGACTCACACCCTCTCACCGAGCCTTCACACTCACACATTCACTGACCTATGTGGACTCCACACCCTCTCACTGCGACTTCACACTCACACATTCACTGACCTATGTGGACTCACACCCTCTCACCGTGACTTCACACTCACACATTCACTGACCTATGTGGACTCACACCCTCTCACCAAGCCTTCACACTCACACATTCACTGACCTATGTGGACTCACACCCTCTCACTGAGCCTTCACACTCACACATTCACTGACCTATGTGGACTCACACCCTCTCACCGCGACTTCACACTCACACATTTACTGACCTATGTGGACTCACACCCTCTCACCGTGACTTCACACTCACACATTCACTGACCTATGTGGACTCACACCCTCTCACCGAGCCTTCACACACATTCACTGACCTATGTGGACTCACACCCTCTCACTGCGACTTCACACTCACACATACACTGACCTATGTGGACTCACACCCTCTCACCGAGCCTTCACACTCACACATTCACTGACCTATGTGGACTCACACCCTCTCACTGAGCCTTCACACTCACACATTCACTGACCTATGTGGACTCACACCCTCTCACTGCGACTTCACACTCACACATTCACTGACCTATGTGGACTCACACCCTCTCACTGCGACTTCATACTCACACATTCACTGACCTATGTGGACTCACACCCTCTCACTGCGACTTCCCACTCACACATTTTTCAGAGGCCTGTGCGTGCACTTGCGCCCTCCTCACCATGCCTTCATGCTTGGGCACAGACATCCTAATGATGCCCTGTGGGAAGAAATGCGAGTTGGGAAGTGGCTCAGTTGTATAGCATTAAGCTTTGCATGAGTGAAATGCTGAACTCCGCCCCCAGCACCCCATTTGGCCCTCTGAGCACTTCAGGCTGTGGCCCCAGAGGCATGGAGCATTGCTGCAGGACACTGATGCCCAGAGCCTCTGCATCTGGCCTGGAGGTGCCTCCTGCAGGTCACTTTGTAGATAGGAGGACAGTTTGAATGTGGCAGTTTATCTGACCACATATTCTACACTGGCTGGTATAAATATTCTCTCATGCTGCCACAATCATCGTGGGACTAGCTAGATCTTACCGGTATATGTGCCTGGCCATGTTGGATCTCTAAGTAAGCAGACCAGAGAGAAATGCTGTTTGCCTCCAAGCTGCAAGCATGGCTCCCTGATAACTCAAAGCTAATATACAGAACAACCATGAAGTAAAGATGAGACTCTTGAGAAGACTTGGAGAAATATTTAACTGGCAATAGAATATTCTTTGGGACAGATGCATGCCTTTGTATTCTGAGAAACCATCTGAGAAGCCACTCCTCTGCTCTACCCTGCAAGGTGCTTCCAAGGCAGATCTTGGCTAGGCAACATTAACATCTCAAAGGGCCTAGGTGAGGTCCTGGGAGAAATTACCTGAGGGATTTGACCCTGATGGCTCTCCATTGGAGTGGGAGGTCTGGGTTGCAGGAATATAAAAACTAGCCTGCTTCCTTTTTCACTCTTTGTTTTCCCTTTTCTGCTGGCGCCCCCCTTCTTGCCTCTTTGCTGCCTCCTCTCTGCAGGGGGCCTTAACAAGTGGTGGCAGCCATCTTGGCCTACACGTGGCTGGGGCCCAACTGCAAACCCTAAGTTCGGGGTTTTCCTATTGCTGATCTGTATGCCAAAACCTGTGTTAAGTAAAGCATTTGAAATTTCTCTGGATTCTCGCATCTTTCTCCGTCCGCTGGTGCTGATCCCCTGGGGCAGAAGGGGATCCCTGACCCTGCTCCAGGATTTTGTGCAGGGAACCCCAGCTTTTCCCCACAGAGCACCACGAAGCCCAGCAAACTCCATGGAAACAGGGAACAGGATTTTCTTGGCTACAAAATAAAAAAAAAAAGATGCCAAAAATAGCCAGCAATTCCCAGGTGAGACGGAGCCATACCTGCTCACAGGGTCCAGGAGCGCACGGTGGACCAGTGCCACAGGCCCACAACTTGCCCGTGGGTCCGGAGCTGTGTCCCAACTCCAAAACTGCAACCCCATCATCTGGCAAAGGACAACCCATACCGTAAAGTCACAGGTGTGAGCTTCCTGCCCACCCTATTGGCAAAGGCCAGATGAGATGGTCCCCCTTTGTTTCCTCATCATGAAGGTAGTCGGTCACACGTGTTCTGAGTCTGAAGGAGGCCACGGAGGTTCTGAGTCAACACAGCCTCCTGCGTCTGTCCCCCTTCACCATGCACTGGCTCCTGCACCCCAACTTCCAATGGTTTGTTTTGTTCCCAGACAGTTTGCCTGAGCAGATTGAGGGCTGAGCCTGGCCCTCCCGGAAAGAAGCTGGCAAATATTTTTCCTAGATAATCAGTACTTCAAATCTGTTGTCAGATGAATTTCCTTTTATTTTATTTTATTTTATTTTATTTTGCTTTTTTGGGTCACACCCAGCAATGCTCAAGGGTTACTCCTGGCTCTACACTCAGGAATTACTCCTGGCGGTGCTTGAGGGACCATATGGGATGCCAGGAATCAAACCCAGGTCGGCCACATGCAAAGCAACTGCCCTACCCGCTGAACTATAGCTCTGGCTCCATGAATTTTCAATATAGCTGAATTTATCATTTTGTTCCTGTGCATCACACCCTACATGCTAGCCCTGGGTTTTGTATTGCTAATGATGGATTGTTTTCTCTTTCCTATATGCTAAAGAATTTTTATTTTGGGGCCGGGTGATAGCCCAGTGAGTAGGGCGTTTGCCTTGCATGTGGCCGACCTATACCGGCCTGGGTTCGACCCCCAGCATCCCATATGATCCCCGAGCACCGCCAGGAGTAATTCCTGAGTGCACAGCCAGGAATTGCCGGGTGTGACCCCTGAGCATTGCCGGGTGTGACCCAAAAAGCAAAAAAAAAAATTTTTATTTTGTATGGGCAGAGCAAGAGAGTCAGGACAGTGCATTGTGAGTTAATCAACTCTGACTTATTTACTCCTGGGTTTCTGCCATATTTTCTAACTATTAATCTCAATAACCTTTAGATTATTATTTAGATTATTAATCTCAATAACCTTTAGATTATTATATACATATTATAACCTTGAAAACTACCCATGTTGTATTTGATATGCCAAATACCAGTAACAATTATAGACCTCATTCCCATGACCCGATGGAATGGTTTGAGGCTCTTTATGTTCCTGGAGCTAGCAGGTGCCCTGGGGCTACACTAGCATGTTACAGGACGTATGGAGATGTTACTAGTGCCCGCTCCAGCAAATCGATGATCAACAGGAAGACAAGTGATACAAATGATACAAGTGAACCTTTAGATTGATTCTAATTCCTTACACCCCAAAATGAGGTCCCCAAAGAGGAACTAGATGGAACCAGGAAAACAGATCACCCTGGCCTTGATAAGGGACAACTCAGTATTCTGCACTATGACCTGGCTTTACGCTCTATAAGGTAACCCAGGTTCTCACCCAGAGATAAGAGTCAGCTCCAGGAACAGCTCTTTTGAAACAAATATAAGCAGTAGATGATGAACCATGAGGGGAACTGAATACGATCATCAGTCTGGGAAGAGGAACATCGTCTGGGTCATATGATGTGATCTCCCCAGGAAAGATCATCCTATAAATTTAATCTCAGGTGTATTTATATGCCTGTCTCTTACTTTATTTATACAAAATGACTATAAATATTATTGAAATGATTGTTTACCAGTCAAGGAGAGAGAAAACAATGCCCCACCCTATAGCACCTCAATAGCCCTTGGAAGCAGGGGTGTGCCCCCTGGGGATTGAAACCATAAGAGGAAGTCTGGCTTTTACCTCATTGTTTTAGGAGCAAAGAAAGAGCCTTTTACCTGGGGTAAAACCCTGCCCCCAGCTTCTGCATAAGATTGATGTCTAGAAGTTTTTAGGGTCAGAGTGGTGTTGGTCTGTGTGGAATTGAGTTGGAGTAAGGCATGTGTGTGGAGAATTAAAGCCTTGGGTTTTCTAGACTGTGCTCATGATTCTTTGTTCATTGACTGAAGTCAGTCCCAAATGTGACCAGGGAACCCAACAGACCCCAATATTGTGGAAACTCTGGGCGCCCCAACATCTAGTGCCCAAACAGCAGGACCTGAATGATGAGTGGACGACATGACTGCCCAGTGGATTATCTCCACGAGGGAATTGAATATGCCATGCCCTCCATGGAGATTGCATTGGGATGAATGTGCCCCGCCCTGTTGGATGACAGGCCTAGCTAGCTTGGGAGCTTAGCTGTTTTATCCACTCACATCTTAATTCATTTACATGTTCTTAAGCCAGGATTCATACAAATAAGATCTCTCTTCTGTGTAAACATTGATAGAGGGTGTGGCAGTTACAGAAGTCACCTTAAGTCTGAATGAGTAACTTCTGACTTACAACCTAGCACCTGAGCTGCGCAGGGAGGAAGAGAGCAGCATGGAATGCCTTCAAAAGCATCGAAGAAATAGCTAAAAGGACAAAGAACCTCTGGCTCTGGGCACATCCTTTCGACTCCACCGTTCTCCCTGCATTAACATACGCCTCAGAGACCTGGGCCCTACGAAAGCAGGATGAGAATGCTATTCGGGTCTCCTAAAAAGGAATCGAAAAAGCTATGCTTGGAATATCACGCCTCACTCAAGTGAGAGAAGGAATCAGAGTTCCGACCTCCATAGCTGTTCCAGAGTCAGGGACGCTGTCTCATTTGCCAAGGCATCGAAAATCAGATGGGTTGGACATGTCTTTTCTTTTTTTTTTTTTGGTGGGGGGATTTCCAGTCATCTGGTGCATTCACATGCACCTCTCACACCAGAAAAGGCATACCATGATTTGCCTTGATCTATGTGCTTGAGCACCAAGAGGAGAGAAGCGTGTAGCCAGTGGTGAGGCGTTCTCTATCTGCAAGCCATCCCAGGGCAAATACTCTGGAGAGGAAAAGCACATTCCCAATGGCGATACATTCTCAATCTGGAAGCCTTCATAAGGCCAAAATGGAAGGTGTGCACCCGGTGGAGACACTCTCTCAAGCTGAAAGCCTCCCCAGGGCCAGTACTCCCAACCCAGAAAGATCCCCACCTACCATTCCCAGTAGGTCAGATGAGGAAAATGTTACTGATGAGTCTGTTATTAACTCTCCGGATTCATCTAGGCTTCATGAGCCCTGGGGCTCCCTCCGTGCCCATCTGGAGGGTAATCAGCTGCCAGCCTATGAAGGCTTACTAATGGGTTCACTCAGCCTTTTGTTTTGTTTTTTTTGTTTTGTTTTTTCGGTCACACCCAGCAATGTTCAGGGGTTACTCCTGGCTCTACACTCAGAAATTACTCCTGGTGGTGCTCAGGGGACCATATGGGATGCCAGGGATCAAACTTGGGTTGGCTGCATGAAGCAAGGCAAATGCCCTCCCTCACTCTACTATCACTCCAGCCCCTCACTTGGTCTTTTTCAAAAGGCCTGTGTGTCATATGGGCCAAAATCTCCATACCATAGAAGGATGGAGTGGAAGAACTCTGGATTCTTCAGGATTTTCAGGTAGTCACCAAAACTTGCCTAAGCTCTTCTCAATATTTGTAATGGAAAAATGGTGTTGTGAGGAGGTCAAAGATGAAACCCCACGCCCTAGGCCCTTCTGGGAGCAGAGTTTCGGAGAGTGACAGGATAAAAGAAAGCAAGTTGCCTTACCCCGTGCTGTTTTAACTTACATTCATGAGGCAGCATCAGGGGCCTAGGAAAAGATTGACACTGAGGCTGAAAGGAAGTTATACAATAATTTTTCAGGGATGTACTGAGCCATATATGGATTTTGTGGGGTAATTGAGGGAGGCACTTCGCAGACAGATTAGGGATAAAGTAGCCCAGCAATACCTGGAATAAAACATTGTCCTTTGAGAATGCCAGTCAGGATTGTCAGGCAATCAGAGGATATCATGGGGTATTTAAATGCATGTCGGAATGTTGGCTTGGTTAATAATCAGGCACATGGGCATGAGCGATAGCCCAGCGGGTAGGGTGTTTGCCTTGCAAGCGGCCAGCCTATACCAGCCCGGGTTCGATCCCCGGCATGCCATATGGTCCCCGAGCACCGCCAGGAGTAATTCCTGAGTGCAGAGCCAGGAGTAACCCCTGAGCATTGCCGGGTGTGACCCAAAAAGAAAAAAAAATCAGGCACGTGTGCATTCTATTGAGGCTTATGCCTTAAAGAGGCAGGCTCAGGATAATGGGCATAGATCAGACAATCTCATCAGGAGAGACAGTGCTCCTCACAACCCTGCTGTCTGAGGGCACCGCCCAGACCTTGCCCAAGGTGCAATAAGGGAAAATCATTGGCCTAGGGACTGCTATTCATCTCAAAGAAACTGGAAGAGGAGCCAGATCCAGGATGCACAAACCCAGAGTTGATGCTTTAATTGTGGCAAAGTAGGGCACCTTTGTAGCAATTGCTGGGTCCCTCCTAGCACTGCCAACTTAGTACAGCCACCCAATAATCCCTTTTTTGGGAAATGTGACAGGGGGCCAACCCCAGGCTCCACAGAATTAGGGTATATCCCCACCTTTCCCAGATATAGGAAACTGCCACTGGTTATAACAAACTTAAAAGATTGTTTTTATAATATAATAAAGATTATTTTTATAATATCCCATACACCCAGATGATCACAAGTCCTTTGCATTTTTCTCTTCCCTCTCTTAACCACAAAGCACCTTTGCACAGATTTCATTTTTTTTTTTTTTTTTTGCGGGGGTCACACCCGACAATGCTTATGGGTTACTCCTGGGGGTGCTTGGGGGACCATACGGGATGCCAGGGATCAAACCTGGGTCTGCCACGTGTGAGGCAAACACCCTATCCACTGTGCTGTTGCTCCAGCCCCACCTTTGCACAGATTTCAATAGACTGTTTTACCCCAAGGTATCACCAACTCACCTATCATGTGTCATTACTTTTTGATGTGGCTTTATGTCCTGTTGTTACTGAATATCTCCATGCTTATATTATACATAATATGGATGATATTCTTGCATGTAAAAATGCCAGAGACCTCCAGAGATTATATGAGGATGTAATGACTGCAATAATCAGAGACTCACAGACATGGGGCGGAGCTGCTACTGGCTCTCCCTGTGCCCAGCCGCTCATGAGGTGCCCAGGAGGGATGGCGGGTTCTAGCCCTGGCCCGCCACCCCCAACAGAGCCTTGCAACAAGCCAGACTACACCCCCTCTCCATGAGGGCCTCCATTTTCCACATCCAGACTTCCTTCTCGTCAGAACTCCACCCAGCAGAACAACCTATCACAGTCTGGCTTGCGCGGCTGCTTGCAGCCGCACGGTTCATCAATAAATGCTGGATTTATAGATGACTACAAGAGTATGCTACCTGCACGGCAGAGCCTGGCAAGCTACCCGTGTCGTATTTGATATGCCAAATACCAGTAACAATTTTAGACCTCATTCCCATGACCTGATGGAATGGTTTAAGGCTCTTTATGTCCCTGGAGCAAGCAGGTGCCCTTGGGCTCTACTAGCATGAGACAGGACATACGGAGATGTTACTGGTGCCCGCTTGAACCAATCGATGATGAACGGGAAGACAGTGATACAGTGATACAGTAATGACTGCTTGCCAGGGGCTGGTTTACAGGTTGCTACAAAGAAAATTCAGATGCAGCCCCCATATGAATATTCGGGTTATGTTCTTGACCATACTCCAGTGCATCCCCAGAAAATTTTCATTACTCAGAAAAAAAACCTCAAAACCCTAAATGATTTTCAAACCCTGCTGGGAGATACTAATTGGTGCACCCCTCCATTGGAATTCCCAGCTCAGAGCTTAACAGTTTGTTTCCTACCCTTGAAGGTGACCCTGCCCTGAATAGTCCAAGACAATTAACCGTTGCAGCTCAGAAGGAACTAAACCTTTTTAAGAAAGGCTTCAAAAATCTTATCTTTCCAGATTTACACCTGGAAAAAGGTGTAGTTACCCCTCTTTGCTACACCACAATCCCCAACCGCCACTATAGTCCAATTATCTGGCCCATTAGAGTGGTTCCATCTGCCCAACAAGCAGCCTCCCACCCGATGCCTTCATGGAGTTAACAGTCAACTGTATAATTAAGGGGAGATTAGGAACACAAGTGTTACCCAGATATGATCCTCGCTTATTGTGCTGCCAATACCTAAGACAGAAATTGAAACCATTGTACAGCCCTAAATGTGACCAACAGACCCCAATACTGTTGGGGACCCTGAAAACCAACAGTTTTCAGCGTGTTTTATGGCTTGTTTAGATTGACTTTCTCCCACTCAGAATTTGTAAAGACTCGTTTGATTTTTTTTTCTAATAATTTATGACTTTTTTTCTACTTAAATCTTTAACCCACTAGAAATTCACTTTGTTCTAGAATGTTAAGTGTGAAGGGCGCAACTTTTTTTCCCCCTTATTGGGTCACACCTGGCAATGCTCAGGGGTTACTCCTGGCTCTGCACTCAGGAATTACTCCTGGTGGTGCTCAGGGACCATATGGGATGCGGGAATCAAACCGGGTTGGCCACATGCAAGGCAAACCCCTACCCACTGTGCTATTGCTCCAACTGCAGGGCACAACTTTTGTTTTCTAAATGCCCATTGCCAACTGCCCGAAGATTCCTCTCTGAATACAGCATGAAACAGTGCCATTTCTAGAGCCTCCATCCCCATATACTTGCAAATTCATATTTGCACATTCTATTTTCATGATATAAAGCTAGAAATAGAGGGCACTTTTTACTTCAGAACCAAAGAAAATATCTAAAGCAAACAAAGCAAACGCATTGGCAATGAAGATAAAAACAAATATTATACATATAAACAAGTTCGTGAATTTGGATATTATAAACAAAGATTGGCTACTGGGAAAGCAAAGACTAATAAAGTAGGCCGTGCATATCACCAGAGAGAAAGAAGCTTCCAAGAGCCACCACGGGAATGGTAAAAGGCCGAACTGCAGTGTGAGACCAGCCATAAGTTTTGCCAGCACAATGGAATCTTAGAAGAATTGGGGAATTTCTAAGAAAATATAAATCTTCAAAAGTGGGAACAGAGTAAGATGTTTTAAGACAACAATATTATGTAACAAATTAAAAAAGTCTACTAAGACCCAGATGCCTCTAAGTGTGCTGGTCCCTAAAGGGTGAACTCTGGCTTATTATGAAAAAAAAATAGACCATTCAACATTTCCAGCTATCTCAAAAACTAAAGAACCCAATTTACAATGCTCATGAAACACAATATAATTCCAGGCAAAAGAAAACTGTGTCTGGGGCCGGAGTGATAGCCCAGCGGGTAGGGGCGTTTGCCTTGCACGCGGGTCGGCCCATGCCGGCCTGGGTTCGATCCCCGGCATCCCATATGGTCCCCCGAGCACCGCCAGGAGTGGTTCCTGAGTGCAGAGCCAGTAGTAACGCCTGAGCATCGCCGGGTGTGACCCAAAAAGCAAAAAAAAAAAAAACTGTGTCGCCAACACAACCACAATCATCCTCTGTCCGTACTCCACAGCTGGGCACAGCCCGACCCAAAGAGAGAAGCTGAGTTCAAACCCAGGGATGCAGGACTCAGCGACTACCCCAACCCAGGCTTTATAGGGAGCCGGACTCGGGCCACCTCCCCCACCTTGGCTCCCTCCACAAACGCCTGGCAACCCCACCCAGAACTGCTGCAGGGGATTTCGGCTGGACACCAGGTATTTAGGTGCAGGACAGAGTCTCTGCCTGCCCACCCTGTGCTAGACTGATGAGGCATCTTGGAGTGGGGCAGGTTTTTGCTCCTTGGCCTGTCCTCTGCCAAGCTCCTAGAAGTCAGAAAACCACAGTCATCCTTCAGTACAGACTCCCAGCTGGACACAACCCTATCCCCATGACGTGCGGGCTTCATCTCAAAATCTGGTATACCACAATGTGTGAGAGTCATAGGCTAGGTAAGAGAGAGTAGGGAACTTTTTGCTGATAATCACTGAAAATGATGCCATCCGAGAACTGTGCTTTGACTATAGTCAAAAAGATGCACATGATAACCTCTAAATGTATTTACTAAAATCCACAATGTGTAAGAAAGGGAAGCGAGTTGGAGAGAGGGGGAGAGAGAGAAGAGAAAGAGAGAAAGGAGGAGATAAAGAACCTGCTTTGGAGGCAGGATGGGGGATCGAGGAGGGAAGTATGGACATTGGTGATGGGAAATGGGCATGGGTGGAGGGATGGGTGCTGGAACTCTGTATGATTGAAACTCAAACATGAACATCTTGTAATTTTATATCTAGTGATGGTTTAATAAAACATTTTTTAAAAAATAAAATACTGCCTCAGTGAGAGAGAAGTGAAAATTGCCTGCTATCGATGCAGGCTGAGGGAGGGGGGGAAATCATGGGACATTGGTGGAGGGAAATTGGCACTGGTGGACGGACGGGTCCTGAAACATTGTATGACAAAAACCAAATATGATCACTTTTGTAACTGATATCTCACAGTGGTATAATAAAAAGTAAAAAAATAAAATACTGCCAAAAAACTGTGTCCTTAATTTAAGAATACAAATATAAAAATGTAGCTATTAGCAGATTAAGTGCCTCTATGACCAAGCAGAACTTATCCTAAGAATACAGCAATTTTTTTTTTAGGAAAAGGCTATCAAAATACTCTGCCTCCCTATTTTATCAATATTGAATAAATATACCTGTAATTTAATAAAAACCCAAATCCTATTATTTACATTAGCAAGGTAGCAATAAAGGACTTTATTTGTAAAGCATATTAACAGTAAATTTGAAAATATCATACTCACTGCTGAAATATCACAAGTCAGAAATGCAACAGAGTTACTTTTCCTTACCTGAAGTCAAACTTAGCAATGGGCAAGTGACAGTAAAAATAAATAATTAGGAAAATAGAAAATGATACTTCTTTGCAAAAAAAATCTGAAGAAATGAACAATTAGAAATAGCAAGAAAATTATCTACGATAGCAGGAAAAGAAAATTCTGTTCAAAGTCAATCACTTCACTTGATCACTTGAATCCCATTATTCATCGATTTGCTCGAGCGGACGCCAGTAACATTTCCATTGGACCCTGTCACGTGCCAATGTAGCCCAATGGCATCTGGTGGATTCAGGAATATGAAGAGCCTCAAACTGTTCCTTCAGGGTCTTGACAAGGAAGTCTGACCATCTTGTAGGTGGGCGGCCACGTGATCTTTTGACATCCTGTGGGATCCAGTGGGTAACGGCTCTAGTCCAGTGGTCGTCTCCAAATAGCATTACATGTCCAGCCCATCTAATTTTCGATGCCTTGGCAAACGAGACAGTATCCCTGATTAATCGTTCTATCCGGTTTGTTAGGCAGTCAAATGAATCAATGTTGACGGCCATGTTCGTGTTGACAAGGACACCAACGCCACCGGCGCCTCTTTTTGTCACATGTTCCAAGGAACAATTCTTCTCCAGTGTCAAATACAGCATGATGCGACTGACGCCTCCTCGTCTCAGTCACACCAATGATGTCATACTTGATCTTTTGTGCTTGCACCATCAGATCCTCAATATATGCTTCTGATGCCAGAGTACGTGCATTGAAAGTACAGACAGTCATTTTAGTCCTTCTTCGTTTTGGCAGCCTAGGATGGCTGTGAAATTTTATCAGGCACTGCTTGTTTGCCTTTCTTACTGCTGCCGTATTAAGGGCTCTTTCAGGGTCAGGAAAATAAACATTTTTGTTACTGGTTTTGGCATATCGAACACG
This sequence comes from Cryptotis parvus, assembly GCA_021461705.1. Lineage (NCBI taxonomy): Eukaryota > Metazoa > Chordata > Mammalia > Eulipotyphla > Soricidae > Cryptotis > Cryptotis parvus. The sequence continues at coordinate 170,064 of JAJIBD010004041.1, forward strand.
CATCGGACAGCTTGCCAGACTCTGCCGTGCGGGCACTATACTCTCATTACTTTGTGGGGCTCTCTCAGAGGGTGGGTAGAATATTCAATTTGGAGATAAATCGCACGGCCAGCAGCAACGGGAAAGTTGGTTTCTGCTCTGCCGGGTGTATCTGTGTCTCAAAGACAATAATTCACTAAAATACTATCATAGTAAACAAATTGTTTTTTGTCTTTTTTGGGTCACACCCAGGTTACTTCTGGCTTTGCACTCAGGAATTTCTCCTGGTGGTGCTGGGGCAGGGGTGGGAGGTGGGAGTAGGGGGCATATGAGATGCCAGGGACTGAGCCCAGGTAGCCAAGAGCAAGGCAAATGACCTATCATTGTACTTGCTGAATCAGTAAACAAGATCCTAAAGAGGAAAACAAAAAACAGTTCAATGCTATGACGAGTGAAAACAGATGCGAAGGGACTCAATTCACCTTCACACCTTAGCGATGCTGGGACAGGTTGGAACACCCAGGGCTGAATATGACAGACTGCTGGATGCACAGTAGGGAGATGCTGCCAGACATCGCTGCCCTCAGAAGAGGAGGGCAGATGCTGAATTTGGCTCACTGGAAAGATTTCCTGTTCAATGGGGGACATTTGACAGAGGAAGTACTTCCTGTTCAGGGGAACGTTGATATAGGAAGGAATTCCTATTCAATGTGGATGTTTGCACCATCAGAGACCTGCCCAGAGGCAAAATCCAATCTATGTAAACAGGAAAACACTTTTTAAGGGAGGGGGGTCCCTCCCAGAGTGGTACTCAGGAGGCCAGGCCGTTCCAACAACTCTCAGGCAACCAGGCTGATGACTCAATGAAAGGGCCTGACCCTGCAGTGCTGGGGATTACCTGGGCCACACCCAGCAATGCTCAGGGGATAATGTGGCAAAGGGGAACAACTCAGAGTCAACCACCGCAAGGCACCACCTGAACACCCACACTGTCCCCCTGGCCATGATATACAGAGTTTTAGAAATATGACTCTATTTCATCCTATGCTTGTGCAGCAGAATATGCTTCATTTCCTTTTTATTTTTTAATATTTTATTATACCACCGTTAGACACAATTATAAGATGTTCATGTTTGAATCTCAACCCCACAGTGTTCCAACACCCATCCCTCCACCCCTGCCCATCTCCCATCACCAATGTCCCCACCTCCCTCCGTCCTCCCCAGCCTGCCTCATGGCAGGCCCTTCATCTCCTCTCTCTCCTTCTCTCTCTCTCTCCCTCTCGCTTCCCTTTCGTACACATTGTAGATTATAATATATTCTAGAACATGATTCGTTCCACTAGTTTGATGTACCAGGTCCTGACCACAAAAAAAGCAGCTATTATGGTGAGCGGAGTCTCATCCGGCTACTTCTGAGATCCTACAGAGGTAATGGACCCACTCCCAAAACCCATCTTGCCTCCTGGGAACCTCATGGTCAGCTGAGCTAGGGGAGAGCAGGATGGCAGCTCTCCCCTGTGGGTCTGAGTCTCTGCATCATGGCCAAGAGCCCTGAGGCAGTTCGTGGGGCGGGTCCACCAGGCCTCTGGGACGGGTCAGAGAGGAGAATGGGGTCCCCAGCTCCATCTCCAGGAACACCCAGTGACTTGCACCTCCGAAGCTGCCTACCTGGGCTCGAACTCGGCTGCTCTGAGCTGGTCTTGAGATCAGCATCTCTTTGCATGGGTTCTGATTAGCTGTGGGGTTCGGACCACGAAATGGGGTTATTATGGTGAGTGAGTCTCATCTGGCTGCTTCCGAGGCCCTACATAGGTGATGGGTCCACTCCCAAAACCCATCTTGCCTCCTGGGAGCCTCATGGTCAGCTGAGCCTGGGAGAGCCGGATGGCTGCTCTTCCCCCTGCATCTGAGTCTCTCATCTTTCTCTCTTAATCTCTATTTCTGTCTCTGTATTTCTCTCTCTCTTCTCCTCAACCACGTGACTTGATTTACAGTTTATGATGCAATTGTCTATGTATATATTCAGTAGTGAGTTCTAGTGTGACATTATAGTTCCTCATTCCCCATCAACCTCCCCAGTTTGTTCCAACTACAGTGATCATTATGTTGTACAGATGTGAAAGATCCTGGGAAGGACCTGGTCCTAGCCCACTTTTTTTTTCTTTTTGGGTCACACCCGGCAATGCTCAGGGGTTTCTCCTGGCTCTGCACTCAGAAATTACTCCTGGCGGTGCTCGGGGACCATATGGGATGCCGGGATTGAACCTGGGCCCAGCATGGGCCGGCCGCGTTCAAGGCAAACGCCCTACCCACTGGGCTATCGCTCCGGTCCCCTAGCCTACTTTGTTATCTAAGCCTCTTGCGTGGCTGCACACTGTCACAGCTGTGCATCTGGTCTGTCCCTTGTCAGGTTCATCTGGTTGCCGAGGCTTCGAGCCTTTAGCCACGCCTACCGGTATGGAGAGGGAGGAGCCCAAATCCCTGCTCCAATTTCGTCAAGCGTGGCTTCCCCCACATGACTGCTTTACCCTAGGAGCTACGTTGTTTTCTGTCAGAGACTAGCCGATTCCTCAGAGACTCCATGAGCTGCTCCACGTGGGCTGGGCAGCACAGCTGTTCATCTGGTCTGTCCCTTGTCCAGTTCATCTCTATCGATACTGTTTTTGGCAGATCGAATACACCACGGGTAGCTTGCCAGGCTCTGCCCTGGCTCTGGGTTCATCCCAGGGGGCCCAGTCTTTTCCTAGGCAGACCATCCACCATCCAGGGCCCACAGGGCAGAGCCCTGTGGGGGTGCCTACAAGCCTATCTTCTGTCTGCCACCTGCCAACACAGCGGGGGCACCGCAGCCACACCTGCAACACCTCGAGGGGCAGGTGGCCCTTGATTTCCTTTTTAGCAGCAGTGGGGAGTGCAAATGCCCTTGCACGCAGGCCGCACCCAGGTTCAATCCTCGGCATCCATATGGTCCCCCAAGCACCACCAGGAGTAATTCCTGAGTGCAGAGCCAGGACTAACCCTGAACATTGCCAGGTATGACCAAGAAAGAAAGAAAGAAAGAAAGAAAGAAAGAAAGAAAGAAAGAAAGAAAGAAAGAAAGAAGAAAGAAAGAAAGAAAGAAAGAAAGAAGAGAAAGAAAGAAAGAAAGAAAGAAAGAAAGAAAGAAAGAAAGAAAGAAAGAAAGAAGAAAGAAAGAGAAAGAAAGAAAGAAAGAAAGAAAGAAAGAAAGAGAAAGAAAGAAAGAAAGAAAGAAAGAAAGAAAGAAAGAAAGAAAGAAAGAAAGAAAGAAAGAAAGAAAGAAAGAAAGAAAGAAAGAAAGAAAGAAAGAAAGAAAGAAAGAAAGAAAATATAAAACTTCTACCTGACAACATATTTATGTCTAAATTTCTAAGAGATGTTCCTAACTCAGAAACAAAAATGTGAATAAGCTGAGTAAAGGACCCATGAGAGTTCCCACCAGAGGCAGGGAACCGAGCAGGGGAGAGACTCAGGGTGCCTCAAGTGGGGAGCAAGGGAGGCCAGGGACTTCTGTTCCCTTTGGTTTCAACTTCGAGCTCTAGTTTTGGTTTGTGGCCATAGGTGGTGATGTTCAGAGCTGACTCCTGGCTCTGCATGCATACCCAAAGGACCATATGGGATGCCAGGCCCGCAGGCAAAGTGGGGACCCTACCCTCTTCACTATCACTCCAACCCTTAGAGGCTCTGCAATGAAAACTCTGCCAGCATCACTGGCATGATCTCATCAAGAAGCCATTTAGGAGGAGGTGAGTCACAGGCGCCATCAGCCAACCTAGAGCAAAGCCTGATCATACTTCTGGTATCTGGTTGGGGCTAGCCTGCAGCAGCCCGGAGAAGCAGTAATGGACAAGCCCCCATGTCTCCCCTCTGTGGGTGGAGGCAGGGCTTCCCTAGGTTTGGTGGGCTCCCCTCCCCACCAGAACCAGAACAATCTAGGGACATTAATAGTCACAGTGCAGTTGTGTATTTTGTTGACTGAACACACTGGGGCTGTACAGGCGTTGCTGTCAGTGTTAATCAAGACACACCCAGTGAGAGCCACCAGCCAATGTGCTCATGGAGTTCAGCACTTGGGGGGTGGGGTGCTGAGGGATTTTGTTTCCCAGAAAGGGGCACTCAGCCAAGTATGTCTGGGAACTTGCAATCTAGGGCGCTTCCACGTTTGCTGTTTCTTTTCCTGGTTTGGGGGCTGGAAGACGCCTGTGCTGGATTTTTATTTTAAGTTTATTTGAACACCTGGTAAAAGAACTTTAAAACATATGAGAGGGACATCAATTTTTCTAATTCTGAATTTAAAAAATTTCATCATCTGTTGAAATCATTGCAAGGAACATAGCTTGTGGTGTGCTATAAATACTGGCTTAAACAAAACTGGCTCATTTTGTGGCTCCCCTCCACAGCATTGGGGTCACACGATTTCAATGTATAACAAGCTGTTTGTCACAGTTACATCTGACATCATCCCTTTTCCTCCTGGAGCTTGTATTTCCATCCTCTGCTTCTGTGGAATTTTATCATGATGTAAATTCTATGCTTGATGGGGCCAGAGCGATAGTACAGTGGGGAGGATGTTTGCCTTGCACACAGCTAACCCAGATTCAATCTCAGGCTTCCAAACTTCCGTAACATCCAGGTTGATGAAGCTAATTTATTGACTTTGCAAGGGCTTATTGTTCCTGACAATTCTCCATATGATAAGGGGGCCTTCAGAATTGAAATAAACTTTCCAGTTTGAATTTAAGAACCACATTCAAACCACCAAAGATCATATTTAAAACAAAAATCTATCACCCAAACATTGATGAAAAGGGGCAGGTCTGTCTGCCGGTAAATAGTGCTGAAAACTGGAAGCCAGCAACCAAAACCGACCAAGTAATCCAGTCCCTCATTGCGCTGGTGAACGACCCCCCAGCCTGATCACCCACTTAGGGCTGACCTAGCTGAAGAATACTCTAAGGACCGTAAAAAATTCTGTAAGAATGCTGAAGAGTTTACAAAGAAATATGGGGGAAAAGTGACCCGTGGACTAAATCTGTCATGATTGATTCCAGCAAGTGTGAGCAGAGACCCCGAGCAGTGCATTCAACACCCGCAAAAGCAGGACTCTGGAAAACTGACATGTGCCACCGCCTGGCGTTTCATTGTGGCAGTTACTAACTTTCTACAGTTTTCTTAATCAAAAGTGGTCTAGGTAACCTGTAAAAAAAGGATTAAAAATTTAAAATGTGGGGCGGGGCGATAGCCCAGCGGGTAGGGCGCTTGCCTTACGCTGACCGGCCTGTGCCGCCCAGGTTCGATCCCGGCATCCCATATGATCCCCGAGCACCACCAGGAGTAATTCCTGAGTGCAGAACCAGGAGAAACCCCTGAGCATTGCCGGGTGTGACCCAGAAAAGCAAAAGAAAAAAATTTAAGATGTGGTTCTTAAATTTTTCCCAGATGGTTCCCTGAGCACAGTCAGGAGTGATTCCTAAGTGAAGAGCCAGCAGTAACCCCTGAGCATTGCTGGGTGTGACCCAAAAGGATAGATAGATAGATAGATAGATAGATAGATAGATAGATAGATAGATAGATAGATAGATATAGATAGATAGATAGATAGATAGATAGATAGATAGATAGATAGATAGATAGATAGATAGATAGATAGATAGATAGATAGATAGATAGATAGATAGATAGGTAGATGGGAGGTAGGTAGATAGGTAGATCGATAGATCGATCGATAGATCGAGATAGATCGATAGATCGATAGATCGATAGATCGATAGATCGATAGATAGATAGATAGATAGATAGATAGATAGATAGATAGATAGATAGATAGATAGATAGATAGATAGATAGATAGATAGATAGATAGATAGATAGATAGATAGATAGATAGATAGATAGATAGATAGATAGATAGATAGATAGATAGATAGATAGATAGATAGATAGATAGATAGATCGATCGATCGATCGATCGATCGATCGATCGATAGATAGATAGATAGATAGATAGATAGATAGATAGATAGATAGATAGATAGATAGATAGATAGATAGATAGATAGATAGATAGATAGATAGATAGATAGATAGATAGATAGATAGATAGATAGATAGATAGATAGATAGATAGATAGATAGATAGATAGATGGATAGATAGATAGATGAATAAATAAATAATTTCTAAGCTTGGGCATATTTTACAGATCACCCTCTCATAGTCTTCAGCAATAAGACTATATAGATAAATGAAAGTGCATTTTATTTAATTTCCATTGGCCATAAGGCTCTAAAAGCTAAAGAGTTTTGTCTAGAATAAGTTATTGTAATTTTTTATTTGTATGTGATTATAGGTATTTTAAATGTAAAAAGTATGGTCTTTTGCAGGCAATGCATTCTTAATAAACTAGATATGACCCAGATTCATTCATAAATAAGGGGATGAATTTCCCGTTAGCAGAGAGAGCTGGAATTTATTCATCTTGTTCCTTCTGGAATTTATTCATCTTGTGCTTCTTACAGAAGCATTAGGGACCTTGCTCACTCATGGAGGGAGACACAAAGTTATCTTCATCCTTTACACACACAACAACAACAAAATAAACTCAACAAAGCTCCTAGCAGTGGCAGTGCGTGAAACAATGCCCTCACACATGCATATATATGCATAGACACACACACAGTGTACAAACACACATGCACAGGCATGGCCCACATGCATGAACACACATGCAGCAGGGTGTAGAAGCCTTGTTTCCTGCTCCTCACACCTTCCAGGCCCCAGGAGCCGGCCCTGCCCTCCTCTCAGCGTGGGTCTGCAGGTCCTGACTATGCCAATGGTCGCCTGGGTCTGCGGGACTGCCTGCCTCAAGACCCTCCCTCCTTCCTCCCTCGTCATGGCTGGGGATCCTAAGACAAGCCTGGCATCTCCACGCTCTGTAGACCCAGAGAAGCCTTCGCTGCTGCAGGTTTAGGATCACCTGCTACCCCAAGTCTGCAGATGCCAGGGAAGTGTGAGACAGCAGAGAGCTGCAGCCCTGACAACTGCCTTGTGGGGTTTCTGCTGTACAGGGAGAGCAGGGGGCAGAAGGGAACTGAGCCCCTGGGTCCACAGGGGTTCAGCTTAGAGCTGGAGATTTTAGGGACATTGAAAGAGGGCTCTAGGCAGTCTCCCGCCCTCCCCACTGACCACATTTCAGTTCTGTGTCACTTATCCCTCCTGATATCTTGGTCCTGTCTCCCACACTCCCTTCAGAAGCCCAAAACTTCTGCTCTGTGTCTCCCTCTCACAGCTGACTCGACATCCAAGTGTTGCGTTTACAGAGCTTTAAAAACAAGGACCCCCGAGCACCGCCAGGAGTAATTCCTGAGTGCGGAGCCAGGCGTAACCCCTGAGCATCGCCGGGTGTGACCCAAAAAGCAAAAAAATAAAATAAAATAAAAATAAAAACAATGACACTAAATTTGTATTGTGGAGTGAATGGCTCTGGGTATGAGGGCAGGTGTTGGCGTTGTCCGTGGTGCTGACCTAGTGGCCAGGTGGGAGGGCAGGGACTGAGAAACAGGAAGGGCCCACATGCGTGAACACACACGCAGCAGGGTGTGAGAAGCCTTGTTTCCAGCGTACACAGACCTGACTTAACACATGCTCCGTCACCCAGGACACCCATGAGAGACTCTGTTGCTCAAAGCTGCTGCGATCTGAGTCCTGCTCTGGCTCAATACAATGAAGGCCTCTAGCAGCACTTGGTACCCCCTGCACATGGACTTCTAACCCCTAGACTGAGTCCCAGCTGGCACAGGCATGCACCAGAGTGGGGATTCAGGGGTTGGGGTGAAGGGGAACTTGTCCCCTGCCACAATCAAGCCAACGGAGCAGAGGTATATTTCTACAGGACAATGTAGTGAGCCTGGTCTCTGGTTGCAGAGAAGAGAGTGAAGCCACGGGTCAGGCTGGTGTAAAAGGACAAGCATGGCTGACGGCCAAGACTGCTGCCACAGAAGCACCAACCACAGAAGGAGCGTCTGATCTCAGAGCTCAGCAAAGGCTTTCTGCTCCGATCTGCGGTGAGATGCACCTTGGACACTTGCTGTGGGGCCTGTCTCATCCATGATAGCCACAAGACCCTGGGACAGCCTCTTGCCACCTGCCTGTCCTGGGAAAACAGGCCTGTCTGTCTGGATGGAATTCTTACCTGGACTCAGGGAAGGAGCCACTTTCTCCATCTGGGCAGCTGTTCCATCTCCAGAAGGAAACCAGAGATGACCAGAAAATACAGACCCAGCTGTTCCGTGTCCCTGCCCCAACTGCCTGGGCTCACTGTCCCCACACAGGTCAGCAGAGGCCCCTCCGGCCATTTCTCAGTTTGGGTCAAGAATCACCTGCCCCTCCTCATATATGCAGCCCCCAGAGCCTCTGTCCATGAGGCAGTGATTTTCCAGAAAGTCCTTCAGAAGCAGAAAACTGTAACGATCAGTCATGGAGTGGACTCGGGGGGGCAACACCAACAACTTGGAGAGGGCCTCAGTGTGGGCCACAGGGAGGCAGGGGACACCACGCCCTCTTATGTCATAGGCAGCCCAGCCCAGGATACTCACCCAACCCTTCCTGTGTCTCCCCACTGCCCACAAGTAGTCTGGTCTGGACTTGGCTCCAGGACAACCTCTGAACCCCCATGTGCCACTTGCTACTGCTGTAAAAGTGGCCCCTGGACCCTGCATCTGAATGCCACAGGCCAGTGGCTGAGTTAGCACTGACCGGTTTCAACACATTCCCAGATGATGACCTCATAGTCTGGGATTCGGTCAGGACTGCCCAAATACCCCCAGTTCTGAGTACACTTGTGTTCCCAATAGGAAGTATGGTGGTCCATTCGTCTTCCTGCAGAGGGCCCACATATACCCCCTGCAGGAGAGGTCCCTGTTGCAGTACCCTGTTGCCCAGAGCCTCTGCATCTTGCCTTCAGTTTCTTCCTACAGGCCACTTTGTAGATATGGGTCGAAAACAGTTTGGATCTGAGACTTTATGTGGCAGTATATCTTACCATGTATTCTACATTGGGTGGTATAAATCACTTGATCACTTGACATCCCATTATTCATCGATTTGCTCGAGCGGGCGCCAGTAATATTTCCATTTGACCCTATCACGTGCCAGTGTAGCCCAATGGCATCTGGTTGCTTCAGGAATACGAAGAGCCTCAAACTTGACGAAGAAGTCTGACCATCTTGTAGGTGGGCGGCCAAGTGATCTTTTGACATCCCGTGGGATCCAGTCAGTAACGGCTCTAGTCCAGCAGTCGTCTCCAAATCGCATTACATGTCCAGCCCATCTGATTTTCGATGCCTTGGCAAATGAGATAGAGTCCCTGACTCTGGAACAGCGACGGAGGTCGGAGATCCAGTCCTTTCACTTGAGTGAGGCGTGATATTCCAAGCATAGCTCTTTCAATTCCTCTTTGGGAGACCCAAATAGTATTCTCATCCTGCTTTTGTAGGGCCCAGGTCTCTGAGGCATATGTCAATGTGCCTGGTATAAATATTTCCTCATTATTCACGGATCCCCTAGTGAGACTAGACAGATCTTACCAGTATCTTTACCTGCCTATGTTGAATCTCTAAGTAATCAGATCAGAGAGAAATGCTGTTTGCCTCCAAGCAAACAAGTGTGGCTCTCTAATAAGTCTAAAGGCTAATGTACAAACCAACTATGAAGTAAAGACAAGAATCTTGTGAAGGTTTGAGTTTGGAGAAATATTTACCTGGCTGTAGAATATCCATGGTACAAATGCATGCCTTTGTATTCTGAGATACAGTTCATCTCAGATGCCCCTCCCCCATCTGCATAGGGCCTGCGGAAAACCAAGGGCCTGCAGTCTTGGTTGGGGCAATGTTAACATTTCAATGGGAAGTTCTGGGAGAAGTTACCTGAAGAGAATTGGCCTTTGGCCTTAACTGCTCTCTCTCTCTCTCTCTCTCTCTCTCTCTCTCTCTCTCTCTCTCACTCCTCTCTCTCTCACTCTCTCTCTCACTCTCTCTCTCACTCTCTCTCACTCTCTCTCACTCTCTCTCACTCTCTCTCTCTCTCTCTCTCTCACTCTCTCTCTCACTCTCTCTCTCTCTCTCACTCTCTCTCACTCTCTCACTCTCTCTCACTCTCTCTCTCACTCTCTCTCTCACTCTCTCTCACTCTCTCTACCTCTCTCTCTCTCTCTCTCTCTCTCTCGGTCTGTCTGTCTCTCCTCTCTGTCTCTTCCCTGTTGGGCCTTAGCATGTGGTAGCGGCCATCTTGGCCTAGGATTCTAAACCTACATGTGGCCAGGGGCCCAGCTAGGAGCCTAAAGTCTGGGGTTTTCCTATTATTGAATTGTACACCAGAGCAAGTGTGAGTAAAGCCTTTTTGAAACATCATTGAATTTGTGAGTCTTTCTCTGACTGCTGGTCGCCGATCCCCTGGGGCAGAAGGGGACCTGACCCTGCTCCTGGATTTTGTCAGGGCACCCAGCGTTCTCCGGCAGTCCCCATTCATATACTGTCCTGGTGTGACCCCACCATGCAGCTGAGCTCAGGTGCTTATAAGGCTGATCCTGCTACCCTGCTGGCTCCCAACTGCAATCACTGGAAGAGAGCGGAGGAGGGAGAAGGAAGAAGAAGCGGTCTGTGGTCTGTGGTCTGTAGCCTGGCCCCACCCTGCCCCTCACTGCCCCGCCCCGCCCTGCCCTGCCCTGCCCTGTCCTCCCTTCGGGCTGTCTTCCTCAGTGGATGCCAGAAACCCTCCCTCAGCTCTCCCAACCCCCTGAGCGGAGCCTCTTCCAGGACAGGACCCCAGCTTGCACCCAGCCCTCCCTCTCCGCCCAGCCTGGGTGAGATTCCAGTCCCTAACTGGCCTTCAGGAACAGGGAGTCAAAACTGGACCCACTCCCTCTGCAGCCTTCTTGCTGCCTCCCAAAGGACAGTCCACTCTGAGTGGTGCCCTGAGGTTTCCAGTGAGGCCCTGTCCCTCTCTTCCTCTTAGAGACTATTAGTGGGGAACACAATGAGTCACTTTTCTCTGGAGTCCCTGGGGCTCAACCCACACCAGTGTCTGTGCTAGCTCCAGTGCTGGGACCCCACATATGCCCACCCTCCCGACGCCACCTCCATCCCCAAAGTGTTGCCTTAGTGGGCAGAGCTGCCTCAGCACTCAGAAACACCCTTGTGAGTGGCTGCCAAGACAAGGGCCGAGCCAGGAGGCTTTAGGAGGCTTCAGGGACAGACCAAGCTGCTCCCTGGTCCCCTTCAGCAACCCCAGGTTCTGGTTTCTCTCCAAGACAAGCATTTATTCATTTGATTTCAACACACACGTACCTGTAATTATTATATAATGTCTGTTTACTTTTTTAAATGAAAATGAATTTAAATTAATCTTGTTTTGTGAATGCCAAGGCACCCCCTGAGATCTACGAAGACACTCCGGGAATCAAACAGCCAGGAATTAAAGGGAGAGACATGAGCTCATCAGCCTCCCAGGTACGGAGGGAGGGAAGGCACCTGTGATGGCACCTGCGCGACACGCCTGCGCACATCCATCTGCACACGCGCATGCACTCACTTGCACAAACATGCACACCCACCTAGAAGCACTACAGTGGCACACTCACACTGACCACACACATTGATCACTCACACACAGTGATCACGCACACACTCACACAGATCACTCACACTCGTGTGCACACACTCACCAGTCTGTGCTGCTACACAGCTGAACCCCTCATGCCCAGAGTTATGGAAGAGGCCTCAGAGGGGGACAGGGCTGTCCCCGAGGCTGAGGGACCCCAACATTGCAGGTATACACAGAGACAGGACATCTGGAGATGTTCTGTGATGGAGAATCCCCACATCAGGCAGCAGGGATACAGGGTAGAACTTTCCAGAAGGCCCTGAGCTAGGGGAGGGAGTGCCTCGGTGACACTGCAGTAAAGACATCTGCGCAGTGGGCCAGTGAGCATTCATTGACGCTCACTCTTGGACCAGAGGTGCTGCAACAGAGAGGGCCGCTTTGGGGCGGGAGACAGAGCAGGAACTCCACAGAGCGGTGTGGAGACAGGTGAGCCCTGGAGGCCCGGCTCATAAGGGAAGTGAGAGTGAGGGGCTTACTGAGGACCCATGCTGGGCTGCAATACCAGGAACGTTCTAGAAGCAGCTGCCTGGACAGGCAATGGAAACTGGTCCCAGAAAGGGCTGGGGCCGGGCACAGGCAGCCCTCTGCAGAGCACTTTCACCCGCCACATGGCCATGAACCACAGGTTTGGTGGAGGAGAATGGGAAGGGGCATTTCCAGAAATCCCAGCAGAAAGGAAGCCTGGAGTTCACACCCTTCCTGAGAACAAAACAGGAAAGTGCGCAGCTAAGCACGTTCTTGGGCTCGTTCCTGACCCCTAACCCAGCAGTGGTCACGGTGCCCCCTTTCGCCTGCATCCTTCCGTGGCATCCCCACCCCACCACCTTCTCTGAACAATGGTGCCACCACTAAGCCTGCCCCAACTCTTTTGCCAGGCATCCAATCACGGATATCTTCTGGAACGATCTAGGGCTTTCCCCACGGCGAGCAGGACGCCCAGGCTCCCCCGGCCCGCAGACTCCCAGGGCACGAGAACCAAGTGTAACCGCCAGTGCCACCGTGTGGCCGCCCGCGTAAAGACGTTCACACGCACCCTCCCCTGGGACGCAGCACCCAGCGCGCACCCTAAGCCAGGGCTCGCCTGTATCTGACTCTGGCACCCTGATGTATGAGGGTTTACATAAACCCCACGTAAACCCCGTGTAAACCCCATGTACAGAGGTCACCGCACCCTCACCATCCCGCTTTCTTGCCCCACAGCTGTGCCGGATGTGAAAGCCTCCAGGGCACCCAGGGACAGGGGCGCACAGACATAAATCATAACTGCTGATCACCTTTACTTTTTTTTTTTTTTTGCTCTTTGGGTCACACCCAGCAACGCTCATGGGTTACTCCTGGCTCTGCACTCAGGAATTACTCCTGGCAGTGCTCAGGGACCATATGGGATGCTCAGGATCAAACCCAGGTGGGCCATGTGCAAGGCAAACGCCCTCCCTACTGGGTGATCACTCCAGTCACCCACCTTTACTCTTTTTTAATAAACTCGGGGCTTTTTGTTTTTTAAATATTTTACAATATCACCGTGAGATATATCATTACAAAGATGTTCATGTTTGGGTTTCGGTCATACAGTGTTCCATCACCCATCCCTCCACCAGTGCCCATTTCCCACCACCAATGTCCCCAATTCCTTCCCCCCCTCCCTAGCCTGCTTCTATGGCAGGTTCTTTATCTCTTTTCTCTCTTTCACTTTCTCTCTCTCTTCTCTCTCTCTTCCTTCTCTTACATATTGTGGATTTTAATATGTATACTTAGAGATTATCATATGTATCTTTTGCCTGTATTTAATGCTCAATTCTAGGTGGGTGTCACTGTCTGTATCACTGTCTTCCCGTTGTCCATCGATATGCTCTAGCGGGCACCAGTAACATCTCCATATGTCCTGTCATAAGCAGGGGCATCTGCTTGCTCCAGGGACAGGAAGAGCCTCAAACCATCCTTCAGGTCATGGAATTGAGGTCCATAATTGTTACTAGTTTTGGCATAACAAACAAATAAAACATGGGTAGCTTGCCAGGCTCTGCCGTGTAGGTGGTACACTCTCAGTAGAAGGCTCTCATCTCGAGCATTTACTAATGAAACTTAGGTTTCATCAAACTAGGTTGGTATTAACACAATTATTAGCGCAACTGTTCCCTTCTCTGTCTTACCTAACCTCTGACTCCCACATGTTTGTGGTCATTTCCACCTAACTTTTTTAAATAAACTCGTTTTGGGGACAAGAGAGATAAGACATCGGCCGGGCGCTTTGTGCTGCACGTGGCCCAGCCGGGTCTGTACCCCACATGATACCTCAAGCACCACCAGGAGTAAAGCCTGAGCATTATCAGCTCCCCTCCCAAAAGAAAATCACTTGATCACTTGACATCCCGTTATTCATCGATTTGCTAGAGCGGGCACCAGTAACGTTTCCATTTGACCTATCATGTGCCAATGTAGCCCAATGGCATCTGCTTGTTCCAGGAATATGAAGAACCTCAAACCACTCGTTCAGGGTCTTGACAAGGAAGTCTGACCATCTTGTAGGTGGGCGGCTACTGATCTTTTGACGTCCTGTGGGATCCAGTTAGTAATGGCTCTAGTCCAGCGGTCGTCTCCAAATTGCATTACATGTCCAGCCCATCTGATCTTCGATGCCTTGGCAAGCGAGACAGCATCCCTGACTTTGGAACGGTGGCGGAGGTCAGAGCTCCGGATTCCTTCTCTCACTTGAATGAGGCGTGATATTCCAAGTATAGCTCTTTCGATTCCTCTTTGGGAGACCCGAATAGCATTCTCATCCTGCTTTCGTAGGGCCCAGGTCTCTGAGGCATATGTTAATGCAGGGAGAACAGGTGGAGTCAAAGAGATGTGCCCAGAGCCGGAGGTTCTTTGTCCTTTTAGCTATTTCTTCGATGCTTTTGAAGACGTTCCATGCCACTCTCTTCTTCCTGCCAGCTCAGGTTTTAGGTCATTCATCATGTTGACTTCTCGACCTAGGTACACAAAACTGCTGCGTTCAGAGATGTTTGTTCCGTTGAGAGTGAATGGGGCCTCTGGAACTAGTTTGTTTTTCATGAACATTGTTTTGTTGAGATTCAGCTGTAGACCTATCTTTCCACATTCTCGGTTGAAGTCAGCCAGCATTTGTGCCGCTTGGCTAATGTTTGGTGTTATCAGCAAAGCGGAGGTGGTGTAGTTGCCGACCGCTCTATCTTCACTCCCATTCCTTCCCATTCTAATTGTCGCATGATATTCTTGAGGGTGGCACTGAAGAATTTTGGTGAAATGGTATCACCCTGCCAAACCCCCTTTTTTTTTTTCTTTTTTTGGGTCACACCCGGCGATGCTCAGGGGTTTCTCCTGGCTCTGCACTCAGGAATTACTCCTGGTGGTGCTCAGGGATGCCAGGGACCAAACCCGGCCGGCATGGGCCAGCCCAGTGCAAGGCAAACGCCCTACCCACTGGACCATCACTCCAGCCCCCACTTTTGACATCAGTGATCACTTCCTTGTAGAAGCAAACAGCACCTGGCCCAGACAAAGTCAGACCCGAACACCTGAAGAATCTGCCGTCAGTACTCATCAATACACTAGCTCGGCTCTTCACACACTACCTGTCCGAATGCAAAGTGCAGTCCCAATGGAAAACCAGCAGGACAGTTCCACTGTTCAAGAAGGGAGACATTCACGACATCGGCAACTATGGCCCCATCTGCCTGTTGTCCATCATCTACAAGCTGTTTACACAAGTCATCCTGGAACAGGATTGGCAGAACATTAGATGGAGGACAAAAGAAAATAAACAAATTTTAATTTTATTTCACTGGGGGGTGGGAGCACACCAATTTGTTCAGAGCTTACCCTGGATGTGTTCAAGTCACTCCTGGTGAAATTCGGGGACCCTCTGCAGTTCTGGGGATCAAACCTGGCTCTGGTGTGTGGAAAGTGTCCACACCCTGTACTGTCCTCCAGGCATCATTCAACCTCTTCTCCTTCCTCCCATTTGAATGACCCCTGTCTACCTACAGTTGCTCACGACTGGATGGTTTGACGGACCATGCTTTGCTGGCCAGTGTCCAGAAGGAATCAAGGAGGCTTCGGGTGGGCAGGTCACTTCAGTTCCTGAGGGGAGGGGCTGTGAGCCCATTTTCCCTCCCCTGATGGTGCGGTAGGGCCCTGGGATCCTCGTCTGGGGGTCTCCAAATTCCTGAGTGCCTCCAGAGCCAGTTTTCCTTCCGAAGAATCCAGGTCACTGTCCACGCGGTAAAGAGGGAGTAAAGGAGGCCTCCTTCCGAGCATCAGCTGGAAAGTGACCAGAACATGCCCATCGCGGCCAGGGGTGGGGACCGGCTCCCCAAACTTCTCTCTGCGCTAAGGGTGATCCCACTGGACAGGGGTGACCCCACTAGACAGCGCCCAGTAGTCGCGCAGAGGTCACCCGCTGTGGTCTGGCGGTGCAGTACCTGCTATCGGCAGCCAAGGGGCAGCAGAGCCCAAACGGCTCTCCGGTGGGAAACCCCCAACTCGCTCTGGGCTTCCCTTTCCGCGAAGTGGAGGCTCGGCCAATTGGTCCGCAGCGCTGCAAAGTCCTGCCCAAGTATACCATATACCCAATCAACAATCTCCCCAGGGCCCCCCCCCCTAGAGCTCCGGCCAATGTTAATGGTCGAGCTCCACGTTGATGAGGACGTCACTGGGCGGGGCTTAGAGACCTGTGACGCCGGAAGAGCCCGGAACCGGTGGGCTGCGAGTCAGCGGGGCGGGGTTCCGACCTCACGTGGCCCCAAGAGTCGGGCACGGGGCGTGGGGCTTGGGAGGATGGCCCGGCCCTGGGCCGTGTCCGGGACCACGTGGTGCTGAGGAGGGACCCTCCGGGGGTGGATCTGGGGACCCCGTGGGATGCAGGGCACCGTGGGAAGCGAGGGTCCGTGGGCCCAACCTTCCGGTGACCCCGCACTCTGCCCCCAGCCATGAGCGTGCAGCCCCCAACTTTTCGTGGGTAATCCCAGGCCGCCTGGCGGGATTGGCACTGCCCCGGCTGCCCTCGCACTACCAGTTCCTGCAGGAGCACGGTGTCCGGCACCTAGTATCGCTGACCGAACGCGCCCCTCCGAATGCAGACAGCTGCCCCGGCCTCACTGGGCACCACCTGCGTGTTCTCGACTTCACCCCTCCTGCCCCTGACCAGATCGACCACTTCGTGCAGCTAGTGGACGAGGCCAATGCCCGCGGAGAGGTCAGCTGAATGGGGAGGGAGTGGACACTGGGCCGGAAGGAAGCGTGGGCGGAAGTGGACACGCTCCCAACTGGGCCGGCCAGTGTGCTAGTGGGGTGGCAGGAGAGAGCTAGACGCGCTCAAGGGTCAGGGCTTCCCCAGGGAAGTGCCGGGTCAGCACGGATGGAGCCACTCTGGGCATTCAGAAGTGGTCGTCTGCAAAATGGGGACTGGGTTGATCATAAGTGCCTTGCAGGTGACAGACCAGCGTTCTTTCCTGGAGCTCTACCAGGAGTGATCCCTGCCCCCAGAGCCAGGAGTAAACCCTCCACACCCCCAGGTGTGGCCCCAAAACCAAAACATTTTTTTATAAAATTAATGAAAAGTAAAGACATGTTCTCAGAGTATGAGATTTTGTCAATTCTGGAAGGTGCATAGGGAACAGATTAGCCTTAGTGATGGTAGCTTAGGCAGGCAGGTCGTTGCTGAGCGTGAGTCTTTGGTGGACAGGTCTGTGATGACAGTACCAACGTGCTGTACCAAGTCTCTCCGCGCCCAGGCGGGGGCCTCTCCCTTGGAGGGGCTGTAGTTTGTTCTTTCTTTGCTTTTTTTTTTGGGGGTCACACCCAGCAATGCTCAGGGGTTTCTCCTGGCTCTGCACTCAGGAATTACTCCTGGCAGTTCTCAGGGGACCATATGGGATGCCGGGATCGAACCCTGGTGGGCCGCGATGCAAGGCAAACGCCCCCCCGCTGGACTATCGCCCGGCCCCAAGGGGGCTGTAGTCTTGCCGGAGTCCAGCATCCCTTGCTGTCTTGCAGGCCGTGGCTGTGCACTGTGCACTAGGGCTGGGCCGCACCGGCACCATGCTGGCCTGCTACCTGGTGAAGGCCCAGGGCCTGACCGCGGGAAGCTATTGCCGAAGTCCGGCGCCTTCGACCTGGCTCCATCGAGACCCACCAGCAAGAGAAGGCTGTGTTCCAGTTCTACCAGCGACCAAGTAGGCTGCTGGACCACAGCTGGCCCCGGCACCACAGGGCCGCAGGCGAGGCTCCGGTTGTATCTGGCATTGCCGGAACCTGCTCCTGCCTGTGAATAAACCTTCGTGAATCATGCCCAGGATGCATGCTCTGGTGTGGACGAGATTCCAGTCTGGGGAGATCTGGTCAGAGACAAGGTCGTGGCCAAACGGGTCCAGAGCTGCTGCCGCTGTGCCCATGCAGATTCTGGGTGTTCCCACAGAGAAAAAGCCCCAGTCCACACCCCAGAACCAAAAAGACCCAATGTACCAGGGTCCTGCCCCTCCATTGCCGAGGCCTGTGTTGCCCAGAGCGGTCTCCTGAGGGCGGGCCGGACTGGACACTCACTGGGAGTTTGTGCTGAGCAGGTGGGACCCAGGAGACCCCTTTGTCCAGCCCACAGCCAGAGAGAGACCCACAGGGAGGCCCCCTGGTCCCACTGTGGCCCCCCCAGGGTGGCCTCACCCTCTCCAGAAACCCAGTCTGAGACATCGGCTCCTGCTCCTGGTCCCGCAGAGTGGACCCCTAGTGCCAGCCTCCAGGCAGCAGAGTGGGCGAGGGCACGAGACCCCTCCCCACCACCCCCTGCCCTGCTCCCAGTGCTGGGCCGTGATTTGCAGCAGTCCAGAGCTGCTGCCAGCAGGAAGTACGTGCATGTCCGTGTGCAGTGATTGCGGGGTCACAGGTGCTGTGTGCATGTATGTATGGATTGTGTGTGCGTGTGCAAGGAGTGTTGCAATGAGTGTGTGCAGTATCTTGTGTCACGGTGTGTGCATGTATGTACTGTGCGTGTGCAGTGTCTGTGTGTCACATGTGATGTGTGTATGTCTGCATTGTCTGTGTGTGTACAGTGCCCATTTATACATGTGCCCCATGAGTGTGCACGTGTGTACTGCCCTGTGCACTGCAGCATGTGTGTATGTGTGCACTCCCCATGTACAGGAACACCGCTGCAGTGTCTGTGCTAGGTGCACAGGTTGGCATGAGTTGCGGGACCATCTCTGGGGCAGCCCAGTGCAGAGGCAGAGCCCGGCTGCCCACCAGTTCCTGCGCCTGTTCCCCGCGGACCCTCCCCAGCCCTGGCACAGGCCGCCACCCCTCCCGGAGACCCAGGTTCTCTCAGGCCCGCCCTCCTTGATTTAAGCAGGTCTTTTCTGCCTGAGACTTCCTTGGGGAAATAAACATGTAATTATGTGCTTAAGGAAATGGGTTTTAAATAAGTGAGTGTTGATTTGGAATGAACACTCAGCCCACCCCTCCCTCACCTCCCAGAGGAAGCTGCATGGACTGTCCCCCCTTCCGGTCAGCCTGGCCACCCCCCACCCGCACAGGGGAGGCTGCATGGACTTTCCCTGCCCTCTGGTCAGCCTGGCCACCCCCGCTCTGCACAGGGAGGCTGTGGGTCTTGCAGCTGTGCCCACAAAGGGCCTTCGAATCAGGGTCCACCTTGCAGCTTGCAGTCACTGGGGGCAGGATGTGGGTCATCTCAAAAGTCATACTACACTGAGGACAACCGTTCTCTTGTCTGAGGTCTCCAGCTCTCAGGTGGGGCCTAGCCCTGTCCTGCAGCCAGGCTGACCATGAGACTCTAGGCCACAGCAGAGCTGGGACGGCAGGGCAGACACAAGTGAAACAAAGACACCTCCACCCCACTGCTTGGTGCTAAGAAGCTGACCAGAGGACAGCTGTGACTGACTTTCCATCTTGCCCCGAGCCAGCTTCTTGTCACAGTGCAGCAGCCTCTATGCCAGACTGAAGGCCTCTCCCCTCCTGTCAGCGAGAGTCTGTCTCCTCTTGTCAGCTGAGGCCTCGCTCTTCCTCTCAGCCAGGACCTCTCCCTCCGGTCAGCCAGCACCGATCTCTCCTGTCAGCCAGGGCCTCTCTGCTGGCAGCTGGGACTTTCCTCCTGTCAGCCATGACCTCTCTCCCTCCACCCCTCCACCTGACAATCAGGTCCTCTCTTCTGTCAGCCAGCACCTCTGTCCACCTGTAAGCCTCTCCCTCCTGCTTGTCACGGGCTCTCCCCCTCCTGTCCGCCAGAACCTTTCCCCTCCTGTTGATATAGCTAAAGTTAGGTGGAGAACTTCAGGTTACTCTGATACAGCTGGAGCTGGGTGGAGAACACCAGGTCACTTTAGCTAATTAGCCAGTCAGAAGGGAGATGCCTGGGGGTGGATTTGAAAAGGGAACCCCAGGCCCTCTCTGGTGCCCTCCCTGTCTCTCCCCTGGGGGGGGCTGCTCTTGCAGGCTTGCCTCCTCTCTCTCTCTATCTATCTAGCTATCTCTTTCTCTCTCTATCTAGCTATCTAGCTATCTAGCTATCTCTTTCTCTGTCTGTCTCCCTCTCTGTGTCTCTGCTCTGTCTCTATAGGGGGCTCAGTCTTGCAGGCTCTCCCCACCTCCCTTGCTCCAGATCAGGTAGGGCAGCAAGCCCAGCTAAGGGCCCAGTATTGGTGGGCAAGGGCAGATGCAGGTTCAGGCTGGGCTTGGAAGCCCAGGATAGTAAAGGGAAGGCTGGGCTCAGAGGTCCAGGGTTCAGGCAGGGCTTGGACACCCAGGATAGCTCAGGACAGGTTGGGCTCAGCTGCCCAGGTTGCAAGCAGTACACAGGAGGCCGGGAAAGCATGCATGGAACAGAGAGAGCAGTTAGGAGCGAGCAGGAGCAGGACTCGGCTGTAGCTCATGAGAGTGGAGTAGACTACGTGGAGCAGCACAGGGAAGTTGTACACTGGACCAGGCAACACTGAATCAGGACCAAGACTCCATTCACAGGTAGAGGCCTAGACTCGGGAGGGACCTGGAACCATCTGTACAGTAAAACTAACTTTCCTTCATCTGAGTTTTGTAATTGTATATGTAAATCTTTCATGCAATTCTCAAGAACCCCCTAGCTCGGGGAGAGTCCACTTTCACACTAACATATTTGGCAACCCGGCGGGACATTCAGTTGTGGAATAATTCTGAGTTAACACTGTCAGCCAGGGCTCTCCCCTCCTCTCTCCTGTCAGCCGAGGCCCTCTCTCCTTTTGTTGTCCGGAGAGTCTCTCCTGAGGCATCAATTGATCAATTCTGCTCTGAGCCCAAGGGCTGTGAGGGAAGGGGGCAGGTACCTCACCTCTTGCAGAATCTCCTGTGAAATGCTACATACCCACTAACACAGGCTCACGTGTCCTGTACCCAGGCTCTTACATGATGCACACACTCCTTCACAAACACGCTTCACGTGTCCGCGCCCAGGCTCCTACACACACACACACACACACACACACACACACACACACACACCTACCAACCTAGGTTCACACGCCCTGTGCCTGGTCCCCTATACTTTCACACATGCCCCAGCAAACACAACTCAGTTGTCTCATACCCGAAGTTCCTGAAGCGCACATGTACCCCAGTAAACACAGGTTCACATGTCCTTGCCCAGGCTCCTACACTCACACCCACAAACATGGGTTCACATGTCCTGTGCCCAGGCCTCCTACACACACCCCCAACAAACACAAGCCCACGTGTCCTGTGCCAGGACTCCAACATGTACTCACATCCCCAGCAAATAGGTACACATGCCCTGTGCCCAGGCTCCTACACCATGAACATGCCCCATCAAACATAGGCTCACGTGCTGTACCTGGACTCTTACATGCACCTATGCCCCGGCAGATTCAGGTGGGGGCTCACATGCACCCTTGGACTCCTGCCACCTGGGTTACAAAACAGGCTGGAGCAGGCCCTGAGGGAAACAGGAGGAGCAGGGTAACCCAGGGCTGCTCTCCCCAGCTGTGAAGGTGACCTCAGCTGTAGGGTGTTGCAGGACGCCCCTAAGAGCCTCTGCACCTGCCCTAGATTGCCTCCTGCAGGTCACTTGTAGATAAGGGGTAGTCTGAATGTGGCAGTCTTATCTGACCTAGTATTCTGTACTGGCTGGTATAAATATTCTCTCATGCTACCACAATCATCGTGGGACTAGCTAGATCTTACCAGCATATTTGCCTGGCCACGTTGGATCTCTAAGTAATTAGACCAGAGAGAAATGCTGTTTGCCTCCAAGCAAGCAAGCATGGCTCCTGATAACTCAAAGGCAACTAAAATACAAAACTACTGTGAAGTAGACCGAGACTTGTGAAGGCTTGGAGAAATATTTAACTGGTACTAGTATTAAGAAAGACTGCTGCAGTCTTTCTTAAATCCGCCCTAGGTATGCCGGTCCAGAGACTCGCAGACATGGGGCAGAGCTGCTACTGGCTCTCCCTGTGACCAGCCACTCACGAGGCGCCCGGGAGGGGATGGTGGGTTCTAGCCCTGGCCCACCATCCCAGCAGAGCCTCGCAACAAGCCAGACGACCCCCACTCCATGAGGGCCTCCATTTTCCACATCCG